>CM017781.1:44082214-44277276 GCA_008121275.1 Drosophila lowei | reverse complement strand
ACCTTAATATGTGATTTAACAAAATATTTAGTAGCCATTCCAATTGCAAATAAAAGCGCAAAACAGTCGCAAAAGCTAAATTCGAATCTTTTATTCTAAAGTACGGTCCAATGAAGACGTTCATTAAGGACATGGGAACAGAATATACAAATTAAATTATTGTGCAAATACCTAAAAGTAGACAACATAACATCTACTGCACACCACCACCAGACATTAGGTACCATTAAAAGCTTAGATATAATAGAACCACTTTATAACATAGAACATTACTCTAGAGAGGTTAAATTTAGATTCGAAACCGCTTATAAAAGAGCGAGAATACTTTTAGAAGAAAATAAAGCTAAGCGAAAGAAATTTTATGATAATAAAGTTTTGGATTTTAAGCTAGAAATAGGAGACCAAGTTTTGTTAAAATACGAAACTGGTCACAAGTTAGAACCAGTTTATATAGGACCATTTGAGGTCATAGGAATAGAAACTAATAACAATATAATAATAAAGAATAAAAAGTAAGGAACAAACAGATCATAATGATAGGTAGATAGATCATAAGATAAAAATGTTTAATAAAGAAATAAAAAATATTTTAATAAAATATAAGAAAAGAAATTGTTGTCATGATAACGGTCTGATCAACCATAATTCATAATAAAACAAAAACAAGAAAAACGAGGGGAACGTTGTGAGTTGCTGCTGCGACCGCAACTCTACATTTATACCCGATACATAGTCAGTATGGCTACATTAAACGACAAAGAGTGCGTGCGATAGAGACAGAAAATCAGTCAGAACGTGTCGACGGGCGCTGCGTAGCCACTGCAAATTGATTTGTTACTTTTGGCTATAATAATAATCCGATCTGATTCGGATTTGGCAAGATTCGGCAATCTGGTAGATATGGCCATTCTCTATGAGTGTGCGTTTTAATTTTCTCCTATCTTCAAAATTGTGGTTGCCACAGATTTTCGTTGTTTATGGCTGCGGAAGGGGTGGGGCGAAATTTTGAAACACACTTGTAGCAGTGAGCTATCAACAGTGAGTTCTGCAGTGAAAATTACAAATAGTTTTGTAACAGTGAGAGCTCTACAGTCAGGTCTAATAGTCTCTGGAGATCTGTGGATGCTCCAGATTTTCGTCCCTTTGCGGGGGCGGAAGGGGTGGGGCGAAATTTTGAAACAAACCTGTCCAGGTCCGATATCATAGGAATGTGGATACTAAATTTGGTTGCTCTAGCCTTATAGTCTCTGAGATATAGGCGCTTAATGTTTTGGTGCTAAGCAAAGCTGGCTATGATACGTGTGTTAGAGAGAGACAGGGCGAGAAAAAAATGAAATTGTTTTCTTCATTCTGGCTATAAAAAATGATAAGATCTTAATTCAGATTCAGTAGTCTAGGAAGATATGGTCATTCTCTACGATTCTGCGTTTTAGGTTTTCTTGTACCTTTAATATTTGTGGATGCCATGCATTTTCGTCCTTTGTGGGGGCGGAAGTGGGCGGGGCGAAGTTTTGAAATACACTTTGTAACAGTGACATATCACAGAAGTCTGATACAAAATGTAGTTGCTCTTAGCTTTATAGTCTTTGAGCACTAGGCGCTAATAGGGACGGACGGACGGACGGACGGTCAGACAGACAGACATGGCTTAATCGACTCGGCTAGTGATGCTGATCAAGAATATATACTTTATGGGGTCGGAAACGGTTCCTTCTGACGTTACACACATCCACTTCTACCACAAATCTATACCCCAATACCACTTTGAGTATCGCTTATAAAAATATCTTTTGGAGACTTTAATAGTTTTTGATATATTAAGACTTTTAGTGGGAGCAAGGCCCCGTTAGCCGTGTGCTAGCCAGCTGCGTTCTTAAACAAATTACACTATATTGGCCCATCTCGCCCAGATGCTACCGCGCATTTAATAAAAAATAAAAAGGAAAAGGGTTTTGAATTCAACTTGTAAAATTAGCACTCTATCTTTAATTATTTGGTACGAAAAAAAAATGCTATTCAGTTATCGTTTTGGTAATTTTGTAACCCAAGTTCAAAAACCACTTACATTTTTAGTAACGTAACGGCAGGTCTTTATTTTATATATATTTAAAAAAGTTCGATCATTTCAGAATATTTTTTCTGAGTATAGGGCTACCTAATCGTTCGTTCTCTTCGTACTGACCAGACGTTTCTTTGTCTTTGTTTTATTTTTTTATTTTATTTCCTTTTGCCAGAATAATTTGCGTAACTTCCGTTAATACGTTCATTCCCTAAAATGACATTTTACCGTACAAAATACAAAAGTGGTATTTTAAAAAAAAAAGGTCGTTTTTCGAGTAACTGATTTAAAACGGCTGCACCTTTAACCGTTTATCCATCTATTTTACAAACGGTACCTTAAGCGACGAAAATTAATGTACCTATACATTATTGCACAAAAACACAAGGAATGAATTTATTTCGACTTCAAAACTGTCCAAACTTCGGGAAAAATACCAAAAAAATTCTCAATTTCGAATTTGAAAGATTTTCAAGACGATACACTTAAGCTACAAAGTGTTCGATAGGATTTTATTGATTTATCAGCTTTTCAGAATGCAAAGTTCAATACAGCCAGGCGCAAGATCCTGTTCAGAAAAAGAAACGCAGATTTTAAAATCCTTATTTAAAAAAAGAAGCACGCAGATTTTAAAATTTTGAAAAAAAAAAAAAAAAAAAAAAATGAAACAAATTGAAAGTCCCAGATCTATCAAAAAAAGTCGGTTTGTTCACAGCGTCAATGTCGTGCTGAGAAGTTTCATCGATCAAGTGCCGTTCATTGCTTTACTTTGAAGTTTCCTGCATTTCCAACCTGTGCCATCGACTCCGTGCATAAAAGAATACATTTTGTCGCCATTGCCCTTGCAAAATACATAATAATAACACATAGCAGTTGGCTTTGCAGTTCTTAGTCTTTTCCGTCTACTATGCGTGTTATTTGTTCGGTCATTTCCCCGCTAGAAACGTTTTTCTAACTTTGCTGTTGCAATGGAAATGAATGCTGGAAATGACATTGCAGTGACCGCTGCTAAAAATAGGGCGACTTTCCTGATACTAAAAGTACCGTATATATTTGTTTAAGAGTTGAAAAAGTTGAATGCTACTTGAAAGTGAAGATCAGAAGCTGCAGGGCAGATTGAAAACCCTGCGAGCTCCAGGAGTTGGACTATGACAAGACTCGGCCAGTGGATCGTTGGAAAACTCTGATTATCATTTTATGACGCTGAAAGCTTCGATTTTGCGTGAAATCGCCAGTCGTTTCCCCACCTGCCTACTTTTCTACGGTTTCTGCGAGTTATTATTTCTAATATTGTTGGTTGGCACCTTCCACCCTCAGCGTACGCCAGCCACGTGTCCATGCTCTATGGAAAAATAAATGAGTTTTGTGAAAACGGAGCAAATAATTTTGCGTTTTCAAAAAGTAAATCGGAAAATTTGTATGAAAACCGGAGCCTGCCTGATAATAAAGAAACATGCCAGTTTCCTTTTTGCTAGCCAGAAAATTTCTAAGAAACATGAAGCGTGAAGTAAAACACTGGTTAATTTATAAAAGTAAGTTTAAAGCTTTCGCTAATTTGAATTTGATCAAGGAATTCAGCCCAATTTATATAGTTCCACCATTCTGAATTTAGCAAGTTGGCGTAGCGCGCTTTCTGGACGTTGCACACTTAAACTGACTTTATAAACTAAAACCATTAAAAGTGGACCAACACAAATAAACTAATAATCAGGCAAGCTCCGGTTTTCACTTTTTGCGGATTACGTTTTCAGCCAAAACGTATCGTTTTCGTTTTCAGGTGCTCCCCATTTTCACAAATTTTGGTATCGATGTTTCATTTTCTCATCGATTCTGTCAAACAAAAACAGTTGAACTGGTTGCTTCAAAATATACAGAGTGATAAAATGCTTTTTTTCAATTGCTATTTTTGAAGCAAAACGAAGGCAGAAAGTGCGCGTGTTAAGATCAAGAAATCTTAGATACAACTCCTGTGTACTTAACATGTCTGAGGAAGTGCGAGTAACAGCACGCATATTGAAAATTAAATTGCTAATGGTCAACAAAAATTTGCTTGCCCCAACATTTAGAATTTAATGTGGCGGGAAACAGCTTTCCTTACACAGATGTTCTGTTACGCGCATGTTACGAGCACATTTGTGCAGTTATACGCAAAAATTTCCGATAACCAAATTCCGATCTGCGTAAGCTGTTTACACGAATCAGAAAAGTGTTTTTGGCCGGACCAATTATTTCCGACCCAAATGTGAGCTTGGGATGAGAAAAAATTTATTTTAAAAAGTTACAAGCTTAATTGTCCTGGTAATAGTGTCAAAATAATGTTAATGCATCAAAAATCATCTATTTTTTAATTTTGCAATTAAGATTTGTTTTGTTGTACAAAAAGCCGTTTTTTTCATTTCGTTAAGGAAAATGTTTTCGTTTTGAAAACGGAAAAAACTTGCGGATTGTGAAAACTAGGGCACCAATTCAACTGGAGGTCATTTCAAAAGTAAATCGGAAAAACTTTTGTGGAAGTGAAAACCGGAGCCTGGCTGACAGTTCAATTCCTAGCCACTTCACGGAAATAATTTATGCCGTTTAGGGTCTACCACAGTTTAATGTGAACTGTAGATTTATATTCGCCATTTTATTAATTGCGCTCAACGAACTATGCTTGTTGCGAATAAATCTGGGACGAAGCTTTTGATACCATTTCAGATCGATTACACCAGGCAACAAAATTTGTTTCCGCTGTGCACAGACTTTTTCTGATAGATTTTTGCTTTAAAAATGTTTTTGAAATCTTCTATTTTTATACCCGATACTCAAAATGAGTATTGGGGTATATTAGATTTGTGGTGAAAATGGATGTGTAACGTCCAGAAGGAAGCGTTTCCGACCCCCATAAAGTATATATATTCTTGATCAGCATCAATAGCCGAGTCGATTGAGCCCCTGTCTGTCCGTCTGTCCGTCTGTCCGTCCCTGTCCGTCAGCGCCTAGTGCTCAAAGACTATAAGAGCTAGAGCAACGACATTTTGTATACAGCCTTCTGTGATATGTCACTGTTACAAGTATATTTCAAAACATCGCCCCCGCCCACTTCCGCCCCCACAAAGGACGAAAATCTGTGGCATCCACAATATTAAAGATACAAGAAAACCTAAAACGCAGAATCGTGGAGAATGACCATATCTTCTAGATTGCTGAATCTGAATTGATCGTATCATTATTATAGCCAGAATGAAAAAAACAATTTCATTTTTCTCGCCCTGTCTCTCTCTAACACACATGTATCATAGCCGGCTTTGCATAGCTCAAAACATTAGCGCCTAGATCTCAGAGACTATAAGAGCTAGAGCAACCAAATTTTTTATCCAGATTCCTATATCGGACCTTTGACGAGTTTGTTTCAAAAATTCCTCCCCACTTCCTTCCGCCCCCGCAAAGGACGAAAATCTGTGGCATCCACAGATCTCAGAGACTATTAGACCTGACTGTCGAGCTCTCACTGCTACAAAACTATTTGTAATTTTTCACTGCAGAACTCACTGTTGATAGCTCACTGCTACAGGTGTGTTTCAAAATTTCGCCCCACCCCCTTCCGCAGCCATAAACAACGAAAATCTGTGGCAACCACAATTTTGAAGATAGGAGAAAATTAAAAACGCACAATTATAGAGAATGGCCAGATCTACCAGATTGCCGAATCTTGCTTAATCCGAATCAGATCGGATTATTATTATAGCCAAAAGTAACAAATCAATTTGCAGTGGCTACGCAGCGCCCGTCGACACGTTCTGACTGATTTTCTGTCTCTCTCGCACGCACTCTTTGTCGTTTAATGTAGCCACACTGATTATGTATCGGGTATAAATGTAGAGTTGCGGTCGCAGCAGCAACTCACAACGTTCCCCCTCGTTTTTACTGTTTTTTCAGAGGTTGTCAATTTCGAATTTGAAAGCTTAATATTGTCCAGGCGGTAAACTTAAGCTACAAAAAGAGTTTGATCCGATTTATGGCTTTCAGCTTATCAGAATTGCAAATTTCAATACAACCTGATGTAAGATACTTAAGTTATGTATAAAACAAAAAACCTCTGAAAAAATAGTAAAAAAAAAATACAAGATTTAAAACATTTTAAAAAAATATATACCTAGGGAGAAAAAAAAGTTATCACTATATATTTAAAGCCCCAAATCTATAAGAAAAGTCGGTTTGTTTCAGCGTTATCTTTGGTAATTACAATATAGAATATTCATCTGATTTTCAACAAACTCGGTATCCCAGCAATCGTTTCCATGGTTAATGGTAAATATTTATAAACACAACCAATAATCTTGACAGATAGAATGTCTGTTCTTCGTTTATTGTTTCAAAATACGTTTTAACGTTTAACCATAAACTTCACGCTGAGCTTTTTCCCAAGCAGCCATTGACCGTGCTCGGGTCGGTACTTGACATTGCAACCATCGGGCGCGAGACGATTATCATCGCGGAGCTCCTCATAGCGCCTTCGGTCGTACTTGGTAAATCCCCACTTTTTGAAACATATATCTAAAAATAAACAAAATGACATTTAAAGCATAAGAATATTTAAATAATAGGAAGTTACTGCTTTAAAAAAAAGGCAGAAACTCAAATATATTTTAATTCAATAAAAGCTTAAAAGTCCAAGTTTACTTTCTTATAGCCTTCGAATATCGAGTTTAATAACTCTGAAATCATATTTCAGCGCTCGGATTATCTTGAGAAATGGTTTTTCTTAGACTTTCTATTAATCAGATCATGACAGTTCAGATATAAATAATGCGAATCATTGCTTGAAAACAAGATTTGTTTGCATATAAACAGACACATGCATGGACAGACATAGCTTTGTCTTGAAGGAACAAACCAGTATTCCACACCTGTACTTTAATATAATGTATAATTTAATGTACTATAATTAGCTTTTTAGTAGTTTGGAAAATTTATACACTATGACCAAATATTACTGATATCACATAAAAATACCTTCTGACGACCTGGGAACTTAAACTTGGCACGTCGCAATGCTTCAATAACTTGGGCCTTGTATCGATCGCTTGAACGAACAGACATAATCGGTTGCCCAATACGCACACGAGCAACGGTTCCCTGCGGTTTGCCAAAAGCGCCTCTCATTCCGGTTTGGAGCCTGCAGGAAAAATCAACAACAAATTTAGCTTAAAATTTATAAGTATAGAAATCAAGTTTCAAAACCCAGTGCTCTTCTATTGGATAGAAGTCGAAAAAGACTATTACTTACCTATCGGCTCCAGCACACGATAACATTTTGTTAATACGAATAACGTGGAATGGGTGCAGACGCATTCGAATATGAAACTGATCCTTTCCATGTAGTATTTCTTAACCAAGCATTTGTTGCAACAAATACGTCCGGCTTCCAAGGTTTCGCTACTTAGTTGTTCATATTCATCAGATACCAAATGAACACAAAGGGGAAAGTCTTCAACAGTAGCTTTTTTCCGCCCAAATCAAATATACGAATTTTCGGTCTGGAACACCACGGCAAAACCGGATTTGGGATACGGCTTATTTTTACAATAGCGGTAACTTGAAAGTAGAATTAAAAGTATTTCTCTATATATACATATGTATGAAGACTTCAATATTAATACATACCATCTTGCTGGTCGACGACCCATGTTTAACCTGAAAATATACAAAATTAACAATATTACAACTAAGATATAGTTACTAGCTATAATCAATGAACGTATATTTTTCGAACAATCTAATAAAAATAAAAAAATAACTTATTGATTGACATAGATACTTTGAGATGCATACCTCTTTCACGGCGTCGAAACAAAAAGAAAAACATTAACCGCCGGAAATAGAGGAGGTAGATGTAACATTTAATAATTGTATTGTTAAGTATAGAACATTTCAATTTTGAAAACGATGGAGGGAACATTAAAAAAAAAGTCTATCCTGTATCCACTATAAACTGATACATATCTTAAGAAGATATTAGTGCAGATATAATTTTAGCTTATTCCACCATCCATTTGCAGGAGCGAAAAATGTGTCAAAATTTCTCATCCAGTCGACCATCCACCTCAGATTTTTCTAAATCATACGTTTATATATGATGTATGGGTGATGGGTTTTCATATGCAGCCCTGAATGTTTAATACCATAGGCGAAAAAAAACAAAACTCATTACTCAGTCATGGTGTCGACTGGTGTACGGAAGTAGACAAATTTCAAATCGTACCACAAAACAAAAAGCACCGAACACGGATATCTCACAAGGTACGCCAAAACACCTAACGAGATACTCCAGCATATTTCGAGCAGCCAAGTTAACTTGCAAGCAAAGATGCTGAAATTTTTAGGGAGTCCAAGGAGTAACGCTGTAGATGTACATTTCAATGCAGAGGTTCACTGAGACCAAAAATTAATAGCCAGAAAAATTACTTAATTTTCCTCACACATTGATACAATAGACAGAATAGAATCTATCGAATCCGTTATTGCTCATTCGCTCTTCGTTAAGGCAATGATCATTTTGTCTATTTCTTCTTTTCACTTTCATTACTGAGCACTTTGTCGCATGCGAAGGACAAAAGTGTCATATATGCGTATGTATTCCAGATTTTTATTGTGGTGCAAAGATCTTGATAAAGATCAAAGATCAAGCAAAGATCATTATAAAGATATTTGAGAGGTCTTTGTATATAGATCTGTATGCAGATAACCACCGTCATGTGTATATGTAAATTGTATGCGTTTTGATCTTTTCTTAAAGTTCCTAATAGGTTATTCACACTGATGACCATCCATTTCGAATGGTCCGTATAGGGTTTTACCGTCCGAAAAATTTTCCAGCTAGTCCACCATCCATTTTGATGTTCCTTAACCGCACGTTTCTATGCGATAGTTAGCCGATGCTTTTCAAATGCAACCGTATAAAAAACAATGAATGGCAATAAAAAATATGTGGATTGTTTTATTATGGTAATAAATTTAGCCAATTTACTAAAACTTAAAATTGTGAAAATTTTACGATTCAGACCAAAACTTTCTAATTTAGTGCTTGTTCGGGCCAGCCGCCTAAGAATAACCGTAAATTTAAGCATTTTTTTTGTATGAGTGAGCCGCCTATGTTGTGCAAACGTTGACTTTCTGCAGAGCTGCTGCGCTAATCCCGCTAAAACATTTGCCGCCGCCACTTTGGCAATTAATGCAATCACTTTGATCTGATGCCGTCGTCTATTTTATTCTATGCTAACCCCTCTGCGCATTGGTTGCATAACGACCTCTCATAAAATTTATCTGGCCATAGCAAAGCCGGCTTCCGCTAAGCCACCAAAAAATTAAATACGTATTATAAAGCTTAAACCAAATTTCTTTTTTTTTTTTGAAACAAATAGCTGCAGTTTTAACGGAGTCCAAAAATGTTTATTGTACATATATGGATTGCTTTAACATTGGTGAAAAATATACGTGATATAAAATTTAAATTGCTTAATTTCGTTCCGTTAAAAAACACTTATTAATTATCATTAATATTTACGGATGGTAGATGGTAGTTTCACTACCAACAAATACATTTTCAAAAAAGTCACGTTCCCCGAAAACAGTTTAAAGTGCAAATTCAGTGAGAGTCGGCTGGAATATTTATATACATATTTCGGTAATTTTGGATGCGTCGAATCACATTTCTGCGCAACTACAGCCGATGGTTCTTGAATGCTTTTCGTGTCTTCCATGAATGGCAACAAAAATAGTTCGTGCCTATACATCGTCGCTTAAGCGGTATTTCATTTTCCGTTGCTGTGTCGAATTGTTCAAAAAAAAACCTGGACAACGATCCGAGTATCCAGGCGCGGGCGGAAAATTGGTGGCTTATTCCAGACTGAGTCTGTATATATGTAAAAGTCAGTCATTTTATGATCGATTGCACTGGCTTGGCGAATCCTTCGCGGGGAATAAAATCGATAAGGACTGACCGCCGCGGAAGTCGAGGTGCGCCTTGATATGTTGGCAGAAATCCGAGAGGAATTCAATTATGTCGACCAGGCCAGCAGTAAAATTTCCGCGCACTGTGCCAACCAAGGCGCCCCGGTCCAAACTTTAAACTGCGCGCTCGGAAGGGCGTTCGGAAGATCTCCACGATCCACAATCCACGATCCACACGGCGCTCACGGGAGCAAAAGCATCATAAGGCATAGAGTTAGTTAGTTACGATTTCACCCCGCTTCAAACGGCCGAAACTACCGCGCGACCCCCAAACAAATACACACACCTTAAATATATATATACCACGAAATATGGCTTTTTCATTTATTATAGCGATAATATAGCCTAGAGTTTTTCAATAGATCGTCAATTGCGTCATTGGAGAATTGAGCTTTGTATCCGCCCCACTACAAACATTGGTCCTTCGAGCAGGATCTTCGCCTGAACAAAGGAGAAGTCCACCCCAGCAAGCATCGGCGGATAATTCCCAATATCCAAGATAGGTACGGATTCCCATCTGCCCATCTCCAGTGGCTCCTCTCCTCCTGGTCCCAGTCGGCTGACATATCCATGTATACATACGTGCCGCTTCTTTTCTTCCACCGTTCAATCGACGGCGCCATTTTATCTGCAATTCCGGGCGTTCTCCGCTTCTTCGAGTGCTCCTAAACATCCACATTCCGAATAAAAACGGTGGTGCTTTTAGTTCCGTTGTCGGTAACCAGTTGTGCCGCAGTGAATTTAAAAATAATTCACCCGCAGCAAGACTAATTTTATCCGCCGACTAATACGCCAGCCCCCGTATTCACATACATTCTCGGCATATTTACATGTACATAACTTATGTATTTTTTTTGCTCTAGCTCCAAAATTAAACCACACTTTAGAAAAAACTGCCAATGCTTGTGGCCTCCTAAAGTCTTTTCCAAAGGTTTAATTTGATCCGAGCTAGCTCCTGCATTCCGCCTCCGATCCAGTGCCAGACGTCTAGGCATTCATATACATATGTATATCTGTCTGTAACTAATATTCCTACCTCTCCCAGCCACCAGTAAGTGAGTCGGACTCGTACTGCGAAAGAAATTTCTCGAACTACGTCGAGAACGCCAAGCATTCAAAATACGTCGTCACGTTACGTTTTTTTACATTGCGACCCAGATCATCTCAGATCAGATCTGGGGTATTCAAGGGCAATCGCGCTGGCCCAGTTCCTAAGAAACGAAAATCGAAAATCGGACATCACCAAAATGTATCGTCCATTGTTTGGGTTGACCTGAAACACATTGGCCCTTTCCAGCGAATATTATTTCGAAACAAGGAGGGATGTCCGCGACTATGAACTAAAGACCGTTACCTTCGGAGTCAATCGCGCTCCTTTTTGCCATCCGAGTGTTGCAACACCTAGCAAGCGACTTACAAAATAACAGATTTCCGAAAGCAAGTCACATTATCCGGTCATTCATGTATGTCGACGATGTCCTAGCCGGAGCGGATTCTACCGAGATGAGGCTCGACTAGCGATCCGCGAGTTGCAGGCCGCACTTAGCTCTTTAGGCTTTCCGCTGCGGAAGTGGACTCGCCACAAAGCTATTCTGGCAGGAAACTGAGTGCTCATCTTCCACACCGATTTTCTGGAGATTGATGAAGAGAGCACGGCTAAGACTCTTGGCACGAGGGATTCGCTGGAAAGCGACTTCAGACTAGTTTTTTTGTCCCTCCCGAGTTAGCGCCTGAGTTCGTCATACACCAAGCGAGCAGTTCTGTCCCAGATCGCAAGGCTGTTCGAACGAAAAACAATGGCCCCATTCATTGTCCGGTCCAAGGTCTTCATGCAAGAAATCTGGTTGCAGGACCTTTGAGGACGATGAGCTTTTTCTAAATGAGATGTTGCCAGCGCTGGCAATTTATTGAACAAAGCTAATCCGGATCGACCAAATCCATATTCCAATTTGATCGGCTCCCGGCCAGCGGTAAAAGTCGAACATCATGGGTTCTTTTTCGATGCATCCAAGAAGGCTTACGGTGCCGCCATCTACGTGCGCATTGAGGTTGACCGTCTGGTCGAGGTGCAGCCTCTCACAGCGAAAACGAGTCACACCCGTGCAAACCGGGTCGCTCTTCCGGTTAGAGCTTTGCGGGCAGTGCTTTTGTCCGAAAAACAGCGGCGGCTATCCTTTAAAATATGCCAACAGCAAGTACGAGCTGCTATTGCTGGACCGATTCCCCATAGTCCTCGCCTGGCTGGCAAAGCCCACGTGTCACTGGACCACGTTCGTGGCCAACCGAGTGACTAGGATGTCTCAAGCGACCGATATTGAGAAGTGGTGCCACGTTCCATCCGAAAAACCCCGCGGACTTAGCCAGCAGAGGCGGTACCATTACAGGAGTTGGTGCAGAACCAACTCTGGTGGCACGGACCAACTTGGCTGCAGAGGGGCCAGAGATCAATGGCCGGCAAAGTTAGTAACTCCCCGTTATGACCTTTAGAGCAGCGAACTGTAAAGGTCCATTTCGCAAATTCAACCCAGCCGAAGACTTCTCGAACGATTCTCCAGTCTGGAGGGAGCTCTACGAGTCCGTTTATATAACCTGTGCTTCACCAAGTGCTGCCGGAAGTTAGCCACCGCGCAAGAGGGCCATCTTACGAGCTGCGAAATTACCGAAGCTGAAAAATCTCTTATCCTAGAGACGCAGCGTGAGATTACTCCGAGGAGTAACCTAAGCGGTAAGCTTCCAACGCCAAGGTCAAAACTATCCTGAACATGAACCCTTTCCTAGACCGTCATGGGTTGATCAGAGCATGCGGCCGTGTCGCAGGTGGATAAGTCGAGTTTTCGGATTTTATGGCAATGTTTAAATCGGTGATTGAAGCGGATGCGGATCTCACTGATATCGAGAAATTCCAGCACCTTCGCCTTGCCTCGCTGATGCGGCTTTGATTCTGGTTCGATCGTTGGAGCCTCCAGTGCCACTGCCGTGCGGCTCTGGATATACTTCACTGGTATATGCTTTAATAACAAAAAGACTTGTTTTCCAGGCACACATCAAGAAGATTCTGGCGAAGAGGGTAGACTCGCCTTCTCTTTGCTAAAAGGCTTCGGGATTTTCGGATGCAGTCAATTTACACATGCGAGCGTTGCAGACATTGGGAACCGCTGAGGAGATTTCAGGATTCATGGTCATCAACATGCTGAACTGCAGAAGTTGGATTCGAAGACGCAAACCAAAATTACTTAGCACACATCGTCGGATGCTATACCTACCGCAGAAACAATTCTAAATTAAGCAACGCTTTCAGAAAATGGAGCGATTGGAATATGCACAGCCTGGCACGCTAGTAGCGACAGGTGGGGGAAAACACCATTCCTATACGCAGGTTAAGAAAACCTTTGTAGAACTCTTCCGCCGGAATTTCTGTACTCGTCTTTTGCCACCAGCGGGCCATGGAATATACTTGTGCAAGATATTCAAATCTTCACCGTTGCTGCGCCAAAAGAAGTTAAGAAGCTTTCCCTATGCTTTAATTGCCTAAAACCGGGGCACCGGACCCGCGCATGCAATAATGGAAAATGTCGAATGCGGCGGTAGGCATCATAGTTTGTTGCACTTCGATAGTATAAAGCCCACAACACAAAGCTTGCTCAGGTATTACAATCCTCCCGATTCCGTTCAACCAGACACTATTTCCGTTGCTCGAAACCCATAGCAGCTCGCCTCTACCTTCCTCGTCTATAAACAAATGCCCAAGGTCTTCACCTGATGTCGTGCTTCTGGCTACAGCCGTTAATCTTGAAGAAGAATGTCTGGCGTTTTAGTTCCTTGTCGTGCCATCTTAGATTCAGGATCGCAGCTGCATCTCGTCACATCTAGGTCCGCCCAGCAGCTTCACCTTTAAGAGAACTCCAATCGTCTGCAATAAAGGGCTGGCCGATACCAGCGTTTTACTTTGGGATCCACCATAAAATTTGTATGCAATCCCGCACATAATACAAACTACGCTTACTGCCTTTTCGCCCCCACGATTACCGATTCTCAAAAAGAATGACAGTAAATGTATCCGATTGTAGTATTCCATTAACATTCAGCTCGCTGATCCTGCATTTTTCAATCCTCAATCGAGCTGATCTCTTTTAGAGGTGCGAGCGTTTTTTATGATCTATCTGCGTAGGGCAAATCAAATTTTTTTTAACGATGGCCTGCCTTTCTGCAGAAGACCCGGCTTGGGTGGATCGTATCTGGCGGTGGACAGAAGGTATCAAGTTTGGCGCTTTTGGCCACGCACAATTGTCCAGATTCGAAAGCTGAGATGGAAAAAAAAAATAAAAACTCGGTTTGTTTTGGGGAAGTCGAGAATTGTGTGGAGGCTGGGTTGAATACCAAAGAAGAAGACGATTGTTCACATTGTCGTGACAGCCACGTTTCACGGTTGCCATCCGGGGAGTATGCAGTTCGTCTGCCACTAAATAACAATACTGATCGTTTTTTTGAGAATCTTATGCCTCAGGCTTATCGACGGTTCATCAGTCTGGCAAAAACTTGCGTAATTGTTCATAGGAGCGGTATTCCGCCTTTATGAGGGAGTACATTGATTTGCATCATATGCACCAAAAAACCCTGATTCCCGTAGCCCTGCAAATTCAAGAAACCTTCACTGTGTCCTAAAGGAGGACAGTACGACGACAAAAATATCAAATCGTTTTCGATGGATCCGCAGCTACATCAACTGGATATTCTAAAATGATGTGATGATGACAGGCCCTGTTATTCAGCCTGCATTGTTTAACATATTGATTCGCTTTTGAACATAGCCAGTCGCTCTCACTGGGGACATTTTGAAAATGTACCGCTGCGTACGAGTGTATGGCGAGATTCCAGAAGTCCGAGGTTCAAGTCTAAATAATTTTTACCGGAATCAAAATACGGGACGAGGGCTGCATCATTTTAGCGGTCCGCGCAATTTGGTTTTTTTTGACGAGGGTGAGTCCTGTTCTTGGCTCAGCTGTAGCGGCAGGAGTTTTACAAAGATGACCTTTTGGTTTTGGAGGTAATATGCACAGGTCATGGACAAGATGCACCAAACATCAGCTTTACTGTCCCTGGGTAATTTTAGACTTAGGAAATGGTGCTCCAGTCACCAGGACCTGGAGGGACCCCCTGAAGATGACAACCTTCAATAGTATTCATAAAGTTTAACGATGGAAGCGACATAGCCGTTTGTTTAGCGAACGCCACCTGCTTCGATCAGCTGAGATTTTGCATTCAGATGTCCGCCAGCGGAGATAAATTGTCTTGGATTTTTTCGCCAGCGGAGACAAGATGTCCGCCAGCGGAGATAAGTTTTCTTACGGATTTAAATTTTTAGCCAGCTGAGATAAAATGTTCGTCGGCGGTTTAAGTTTTCCGCCAGCGGAGACCTTATGTCCGCCAGCGGAGATAAGTTGTTCGCCAGCGGAGATAAGTTTTCAGCCAGCGGATATAAATTGCCCGCCAGCGGAGATAAATTGTTGCCAGCGGAGACAAGATGTCCGCCAGCCGAGATAAGTTTTCGCCAGCGGAGATAGATGTCCCCCAGCGGAGATAAATTGTCTGACAGCGGAGATAAATTCCGGAGACTAGATGTGCCAGCGGAGATTTGTCCGCCAGCGGAGATAATTTTTCCGCCAGCGGATATAAAATTGCGCCAGCTGAGATAAGTTGTTCGTCGGTGGAGATAAGGATTCCGCCAGCGCGGAGGGCCAGCGATGTCCGCCAGCCAGGAGATAAGTTGTTCGAAAGATTGCGGAGAATCTCAAGATCCGCCAGCGGAGATAAATTGTCCGTTACAGTGGAGGACTTGTCCGACAGATGAATCCGCAAGCGAAGATAAGTTTTCTGTGTGAGATGCTTCAGGACTAGGCCGCACATGGTTGAACACATCATGGGAGACCGACCTAAGGAACGTTTGAAGGATATAGCTTTGAAGTCCCTGGAGTAGATTACTGTGGACCTTTTTCTACCGATCAGAAATCCGCACGAGGCCCCATCAAGTGCTACATTAGCGTATTTATCTGCTTCACTTCTAAGGCTATACACGTGGAGCTCGTTAAGGATTTGGCCACCGCATCGTTTCTAGGCGGCCAAGTCAAATTTGGTCGGACAATGCGACAAAGAACGAGCTTCTGGAGCTAAAGAAGCTTTGCCTGAGCGAACCGCATATCAAGGAGGTCCATGAATACCGCTTGGCTGGATCGATCGACTGGCGTTTCATCCCACCACGCCTTTGCGCATTTTGGCGGGTTAGGGCACCGTGAAGACCGCAAAATATCACCTGTACCGCTCAGTTGGACCATCTGTGCTTAGCTTCGACGAACTGCGCACTCTGTTCTGTCAGATCACTGCAATTGTTAACTCTCGCCCTTTGCTCTCGCTTTCAGAAAATCCTGATGATTTAGACGTTTTGACTCCTGCTCATCGGTTTCTAGGCGGCCCCCATAAGCAAATCCTCGAGCCTGACCTAACGAAGCTGAGCTACAATCGTCTGGATGGCTGGCAGCGGGTCATCCAACTACAACAAACATTTTGGAGCCATTGGCGAGAAGAGTATCTCACTTTTTTGCAAGAGGCGTACCTCCACGCAAAACATCTGCAAGAACGATCTCGTCCTGGTGAAGGACGAAAATCTTTTTCCAATGCGTTGGCCACTGGCAGGAGTGGTCGATGTCGTTAATTTTGGCAAGGAGGGAGTATGTCGCGTCGCTGAACTGAAGACATCCTCAGGAAACATCAGGAAGGTCGTCAATCGGCTCGGTTTGCTGCCCCCTTAAGAATATTTATACTTTATGGGTCGGGAATATGTTCGCCAGCCACCGAAGAATCACCGTAAAAAGTAAGCATTGTTAATGTATCAGCAGAGTGAGCCGCCTATGTCTTAAACGTTGACTTTCTGCAGAGCTGCTGCGCAAAAAAGCAAAAGGACTTTAGCCGCCGCCACTTCGGCAAAAAGACAATTTGCCGCCGCCACTTTTCTAATTTTGCTTTGATCTGACGCCGTCGTCTATTTTAAGTTCTATGCTAACCCTCTTACGCATTGGTTGCATATCGACCTCTCATAAAATTTATCTGGCCATAGCCGGCTTCCGAAACCACCAAAAACAAAATACGTATTATAAAGAGTAAACCAAATTCTCTTATTTATTTTAAAAACACATTCGGTGCCAAAAAGCTTGGCAAAAAATTGGTTGAGAATATTCTGCTGCTTTTTGACGGATGGTAGATGGTGGATGGTAGGTCCAGTGGAATCGGGGTTTCATATGGTATCAAAAAATGGCATCGTTCCCCCAGGAACCATCTACCATCCATATATAAATCATTGTTCCCACCATCCATTTCTGGGGATGGTCCGCAAGGTTTCAATGTTCGAAAAATTTAGGCCGCACTTTTCTATGCAAATTTAGCAGATAGTTTATAGGCTCTGCACACTGAGCACATCCCGGGGGAACGGTGAAAGATGTGAAACCCCGATTCACACTGCCACCATCCACCATCCACCATCTACCATCAGTCAAAAAACAGCTGATGAGCATAAAATTACAAAGTTTTGTTCTGAATTGTGAAATTTTCACAACTTTAAATTAGTAAATTGGCTATATTATTGACTATAATAAAACAATCCATATATGAACAATAAACGTTACTATTTGGACTCCATTAAACATTGCAGCAGCTTTGTTTGGAAGTTGGTTTGGCCTTGGCTGCTCCAAATTTGCTAGAGTATCTCTCGCGTTGTTTCCTGGCGCTTATCCTGTAATTTCTGCTGCTCCTTCTGGACTTCAAGCATTTTCCGCACAATCTCCAGAAGGTTTTCCAGTTTAATCCGCTTTGGTGCGGCGCCTTGGTTGCAGAAATAATACTAGAGCCGTAGTTGGATCTGTCCCGATCGACATAATCGGAATTATTTTGGGACACCCGCGAATCCGTCAAATGTTTATAGCGAGCTTTTCAATACATGCAGTCCATTTCGACTTGCGTGCACTGTTTGTTTATTTAATGGCTGCAAAATACTTATCTTAAAAAAAGAAAGCAATTACATATGTACCAGTGTAGATTAAAAATTACAGAATACCTCTCATACTCACAAGTCGAAAACTCATCTCGGATAAAATTTTAGAACCTTCCGTATCAGATTTACAATAGCCCAATACTTCTTGTCCCAAAGAAAGGAACCGGGTTCCGATTTGAAAAGGATGGCGATTCGCATAATAACTATCGTCAAATAAATAAAAATTACTGGTGGATAAATTTTCACTACCACGCTTATAGGCTCTGCAGACTGAGCCCATCCTGGGGAATGGTGGGATTTTTTGACAGATGTAAACTCCGATTTACACTGCCACCATCCACCATCTACCATCCGTCAAAAAACAGCTGATGGGCATAACAAGTTCATTAAATTTGCGCGGAAGATTTATTAATTCTTGGTTCTTATAATGCATGATGAAGATATAGCAATTATTTCGGCTGTGGTTCAACAGCCATTTTTCTTGCACCAACTAATAATGTTGCTGTCAATGAATAATGATGATGACGATGATGACTTTAAAATTGACGAGGATGAGATGCTTGACTGGGTAACTGCCATAAAAACACAAAAGCCAGGAAGATTATGGTCGTTTGTGAGTACTTCTACTAACTTCAACCAAAGTTTAAAATACAAGGACATATTTTATGGTTTTAGAAGCGGTTCAGGACATTTTGGGAGAAAGATGTACCAGAAAACAACGAGGCGTTTTTCAAAGGAGAGTTTCCGAATGGAGGCCCTGCCTTGATATTTTAGAAATAATGAAGTGCTGCGTAGAAGGACACCAACTGCCGAGCTGTCCCGGTCGACATAAAAAATTAATCGCCATTGCGCTATACTTTGGGCTCGTCCTCTGAATCCGCGCAAATCTTCAATTTTCTCCTGCCATATGTCAATCAATAATACATTCTCCAGCGCGGCACTCCATTTCACCCCTGCCGCCTGCTGTTGTTCTCTTGTTTGCTGCATTGTGTAATAATATTATATATTATAAACAATAAAAAAAAATATATCTATTCAACGTACCACTGGAGGTACATTTCTGGCACTAAATCCATTTTATTAATAAATTTTTCGAAAATTTGGTCTGCTGTCCTTTTGTATTGTTGTTGTTGTTTTTGTTTTTGAATTTTGTCACAATCATTGTTTACGTTTTTCGCAGTAAATACCATTTTTCCATTGTGAATGACAATTATTCAGAGTTGCATTTGAAAACCATCGGCTAACTATCGCATAGAAACGTGCGGTTTAGGAACATCCAAAATGGATGGTGGACTAACTGGGAAATTTTCGGAACGGCAAAACCTTACGGACCATCCCCGAAATGGATGGTGGATGGTGGATGGTCGTCAGTGTGAATAGCCTATTAGATGACATTCTTGATCAATTAGACAAAGCAAAATACTTTTCATGTTTAGATTAAATGTCCGGATTTCATCAAATTGAGCTTAAAGAAAATTCCAGAAACATAACGTCTTTTTCAACGAGCAATGGCTCATATCGCTTCACGCGATTACCTTATGGTTTAAAAATAGCGCCAAATTTTTTTCAAAGAATGATGACAATAGCATTTTCAGGATTCGATTCTTCGCAAGCATTCTTGTACATGGATGACCTAATAGTCATCGGTTGTTCCGAAAAACATATGATCAAAAACTTAACAAATGTTTTCGATTTATGTAGGAAACACAACCTTAAATTACATCCAGAAAATGCTCTATCTTCATGCACGAAGTGACTTTTCTAGGTCATAAGTACACTTATCAAGGTATTTTACCGTATGACAAAAAATACGATGTCATTGAAAAATATCCAGTCCCTACAGACGCAGATAGCGCTAGAAGATTTGTTACATTTTGTAATTATTATAGACGATTCATTAAAAACTTCGCTGATTATTCACGCCACATAAAAAGATTATGTAAGAAAAATATACATTTTAAATGGACAAGCGAATGCCAAAAAGCATTCGATTATTTAAAATTGCTCTAATGAAGCCTACTTTGTTGAAATACCCAGATTTTAATAAAGAAGTTTGCATCATAACAGATGCCAGTAAACAAGCCTGCGGAGCAGTTTTAAATCAAAAATATGGAGATACACAATTGCCCGTAGCATATGCTTCCCGCTCATTTACAAAAGGAGAAAGCAATAAGAATACCACAGAACAAGAATTGGCATCCATTCACTGGGCAATAATACATTTTCGACCAATTACAATTATAACCATTAACATATTTGTTTTCAATGATAAACCCCAGTTCAAAATTAACGAGAATGAGATTAGACTTAGAAGATTATGATTTTACTGTAGAATATCTCAAGGGAAAAGACAATTTCGTGGCCGATGCATTATCACTCATCAAAATGAATGATTTTAAAAATATCTCTGCAAAGTGTATTAAAAGTCACTACAAGAAACCAAAGTAAACAGAATAAATCCTGCGCAGGAAAAGAACAAGAAAAATTGCCTAGGCAAACTCTTGTTAACGCTTCTAAGCCCAGCGTACATGAAGTCATCACAAATGACGAAGTACAAAAAGTAGTGACCTTGCGAATAACTGAATCTCAATGTTTATTAAAACGAGGAAATAAAGTTATAGCAAGAATTGACGTTAGCGATTTGTGCACCAATGGAACTCTCGACTTAGGTCAGTTCTTCCAAAGGCTTGAAAGGGAAGCCGGTATACATAAAATCAGCAAACTCAAAGTGGCACCGAGCGAAAAAGTCTTTGAATCAGTTTCAATAGATACTTTTAAAGAAACGGGCAATAAAATATTAAAATCCTTAAGAGTAGCGCTACTCAAGCCGGTGACCCAGCTAAATAATAAAAAAGATCAAGAAGCGATACTGTTTACATACCATGACGATCCAATTGAAGGAGGTCACACAGGCATAACAAAAACACTAGCAAAAATTAGAAGACACTATTATTGGAAAAATATGACACGTCATATCAAAGAGTACATAAAAGATGTCCTAAATGCCTGACGTCGAAAACGACGAAACATACAAGATCACCTCTAATTATTACAAACACACCAATATATGCTTTCGATAGAGTGATAATATACACTATTGGTCCATTACCACGATCAGAGAATGGATATGGATATGCAGTCACCTTAATATGTGATTTAACAAAATATTTAGTAGCCATTCCAATTGCAAATAAAAGCGCAAAAACAGTCGCAAAAGCTAAATTCGAATCTTTTATTCTAAAGTACGGTCCAATGAAGACGTTCATTAAGGACATGGGAACAGAATATACAAATTAAATTATTGTGCAAATACCTAAAAGTAGACAACATAACATCTACTGCACACCACCACCAGACATTAGGTACCATTAAAAAGCTTAGATATAATAGAACCACTTTATAACATAGAACATTACTCTAGAGAGGTTAAATTTAGATTCAAGAAACCGCTTATAAAAGAGCGAGAATACTTTTAGAAGAAAATAAAGCTAAGCGAAAGAAATTTTATGATAATAAAGTTTTGGATTTTTAAGCTAGAAATAGGAGACCAAGTTTTGTTAAAATACGAAACTGGTCACAAGTTAGAACCAGTTTATATAGGACCATTTGAGGTCATAGGAATAGAAACTAATAACAATATAATAATAAAGAATAAAAAGTAAGGAACAAACAGATCATAATGATAGGTAGATAGATCATAAGATAAAAATGTTTAATAAAGAAATAAAAAAAAAAATATTTTAATAAAATATAAGAAAAGAAATTGTTGTCATGATAACGGTCTGATCAACCATAATTCATAAATAAAACAAAAACAAGAAAAACGAGGGGGAACGTTGTGAGTTGCTGCTGCGACCGCAACTCTACATTTATACCCGATACATAGTCAGTATGGCTACATTAAACGACAAAGAGTGCGTGCGATAGAGACAGAAAATCAGTCAGAACGTGTCGACGGGCGCTGCGTAGCCACTGCAAATTGATTTGTTACTTTTTTATTATAATAATAATCCGATCTGATTCGGATTTGGCAAGATTCGGCAATCTGGTAGATATGGCCATTCTCTATGAGTGTGCGTTTTTTAATTTTCTCCTATCTTCAAAATTGTGGTTTGCCACAGATTTTCGTTGTTTATGGCTGCGGAAGGGGTGGGGCGAAATTTTGAAACACACTTGTAGCAGTGAGCTATCAACAGTGAGTTCTGCAGTGAAAAATTACAAATAGTTTTGTAGCAGTGAGAGCTCGACAGTCAGGTCTAATAGTCTCTGAGATCTGTGGATGCTCCAGATTTTCGTCCTTTGCGGGGGCGGAAGGGGGTGTGGCGAAATTTAGAAACAAACCTGTCAAGGTCCGATATTATAGGAATGTGGATACAAGATTTGGTTGCTCTAGCTCTTATAGTCTCTGAGATCTAGGCGCTAATGTTTTGCGCTAAGCAAAGCCGGCTATGATACGTGTGTGTTAGAGAGAGACAGGGCGAGAAAAAATGAAATTGTTTTCTTCATACTGGCTATAATAATGCTACGATCCAATTCAGATTCAGCAGTCTAGAAGATGTGGTCATTCTCTACGATTCTGCGTTTTTGGTTTTCTCGTATCTTTAAAATTGTGGATGCCACAGATTTTCGTTCTTTGTGGGGGCGGAAGTGGGGGGGGCGAAGTTTTGAAATACACTTGTAACAGTGACATATCACAGAAGTCTGGATACAAAATGTCGTTGCTCTAGCTCTTATAGTCTTTGAGCACTAGGCGCTAATAGGGACGGACGGACGGACGGACGGACGGACGGACAGACAGACATGGCTCAATCGACTCGGCTATTGATGCTGATCAAGAATATATATACTTTATGGGGTCGGAAACGCTTCCTTCTGGACGTTACACACATCCACTTTTACCACAAATCTAATATACCCCAATACTCATTTTGAGTATCGGGTATAATAATATTTCATTCAATTAACGAGGGGGAACGTTGTGAGTTGCTGCTGCGACCGCAACTCTACATTTATACCCGATATATAGTCAGTATGGCTACATTAAACGACAAAGAGTGCGTGCGAAAGAGACAGCAAATCAGTCAGAACGTGTCGACGGGCGCTGCGTAGCCACTGCAAATTGATTTTTTACTTTTGGCAATAATAATCCGATCTGATTCGGATTCGGCAAGATTCGGCAATCTGGTAGATATGGCCATTCTCTATGATTGTGCGTTTTTAATTTTCTCCTATCTTCAAAATTGTGGATGCCACAGATTTTCGTCCTTTGTGGGGGCGGAAGTGGGCGGGGCGATGTTTTGAAATATACTTGTAACAGTGACATATCACAGAAGTCTGGATACAAAATGTCGTTGCTCTAGCTCTTATAGTCTTTGAGCACTAGGCGCTGATAGGGACGGACAGACGCACGGACGGACAGACGGACAGACAGACATGGCTCAATCGACTCGGCTATTGATGCTGATCAAGAATATAGGGTCGGAAACGCTTCCTTCTGGACGTTACACACATCCATTTTCACGACAAATCTAATATACCCCAATACTCATTTTAAGTATCGGGTATAAAAATGAGCCAGTTGGGATGTGTTGCTCATCAGGAAAAGTACAAATAACCGAAATTAAAACACCACCTGAACCATTGCACGGTTTACTTATCGGTACAGATCCAGATTCTAGCATGTTTTTGAAGTCAATTCATGTTTCCAAATGACATCATTTGGAGCAACAGAAATAGTTAACAATATTGCTGCAAACGGCCAACAATTTAATTCCACGTTCAAAATCAAAGGCCAAGTTTATCACAAAGTGGGCTCATTGCTGCCAATGCCAAACGAATCTCATAAATTTTTACAAATATACTTTATGGGTGGCGAGGACTCCGAACGAGCACTCGCCAATCGGTTGGATGCACGTTGCGACTATCATAATCTCAATTCACATTTTGCCAGGCGTATCGTCAGCGAGCTGGACGCTCTGTTATATGAGCACAATGAATTATTGAAAATATTCAAATCACACATGCACAAACTACAAAGTGACAATCACGCTATTGTCATTAATCTTGATAGAACACCAGCTGGAGAGCATATACGTAGATTCAATGCACATGTTGTTGAAGATGTTGCTGGAATCATGGATGGCAACCGTACAGCTACGCGACAAATCGTGATTCGAAGAAGAAATAATGATCTTCAGTTTATTAGTGATACCCATCGTTCATATGACGCTCTCCAATATCCACTAATTTTCTGGAAGGGACAAGACGGATATTGTGTAAACATTAAACAAAGAGATCCCGTAACTGGTAATTTATTCATTATTAAGAATATAGTTAATTTGTTATTAAAGAATAAATCTTCAATTAATTTTAAGTATATATTATTACAGGAGCCGAAACAAATAAGAATGTTAGCTCGAAGGATTTTTATTCGTATAGTTTTATGATTAGACGCGGCCGAAACAACATCATTTTACGATGTCGTGAGCTTTGCCAACAATTTATGGTCGACATGTATGTGAAGATGGAAGTGAACGACTACGATTCTTGCGATATAATCAACAGAAGCTGCGTGCGGAAGAATATATTCACTTGCGAGATGCTATTGCGAACAATGCTGACCCTGCCGAAATTGGTAATTGTTATCTTACCATCATCGTACGTAGGTAGTCCACGTCACTTGCAAGAATACATACAGGATGCTATGACTTTCGTGCGTGAATATGGACAACCGTGTCTTTTCATTACTCTTACATGTAATCCAAAATGGCAGGAAATTAAATCGTTGCTATTACCAGGACAAAATGCAATACATCGTCATGACATAACAGCACGTGTGTTTAAACAAAAATTAAAGTCTTTAATCAGCTTTATTACAAAATTGCATGAAAAATCATGCTTTTCCCACGGACAACTATATGTGGCATGTTCTCGCGTGGGAAAACTATCTAGTTTGTTTGTGTTGGCTAAAGACTCTATTGCGCTGAGAGATTAATCTTTATTGTTAAGTAATATTATTATTGATAAGTAAACCCCCCAATACTTATAGTAGATAATTATTTTTACTGAACTGAAAAAATGCTTCGTAGAAATAATATACATGGCAAAACAACGTTTCCCGGGTCACCTAGTATATATATATACATATGTTAAATAATAATAATAAAATAATAACTGTAATAAAATAATAACTGTACTAAAATACTAACTGTAATAAATTAACTCCATTTTATTACGCTGTTTTCAAAAGGAGGGAGATGTGGTATGCACACTTAAAAGAGTACACACTGTATCTAGTATATGTGGAAGAACACACATTGTAACACTTTGTTGCAATGCAATCAAGCCTCAGGCATAATTCATGTGCGACGTAACACGATCACACAATTATGCCTCGAGCTATCATAACTGCAGCCGTTAAACACATAACTCGACGGCGCAAGGAATATGATCCACTGCATGTGCATACGACATTCTTTCTCACGCTTATTAAGCTTATACATAATGTGGCCGCTCCGCTGCCGGCGTTTATGGCAGCGCAGCTACGCGGCCTTAGCCAAGTAAGCTCCAAATTATTAGATTTCAAATCAGTCAATAAAGAACCGTAAAACCAATTAAAACATACATATATCTAACATAAACTGTAAAACGCTCCTCCACCGTTGCTTGCGTTGTATTTGGTAGGAGAATATTTTTCGTTTTCGCGCTTGAACGTAACGAAACGCCAAGTGACGCGCTACCTTGCATTTCAAGGGAATATTGTTTTGAGCTGCCATTTGCAACCGACTCTATACAGTGATACAACGTACCTTAATATTATTGTTCGTCCTCGATTGTCGTTCTTGGTTGAATATTTATTGATCGTAGTATTTATATCTATACATTCCGGCCACATTGTACGATTTCCATAAGATATATATTTGCAATAAATTCCACCAAACCAACCCATCCACGGTTCGTAGTTCAGAATTTCCACGTCTCCATTTCCGCTCACCTGCCTGTGCGAAACTGATACGAGTAATATTTCCGACTGTGCCCCTTAGCTAGCAACTCAAGAAAGCTAGTTCATAGCCATCGCAGATCCATCGGCCAAACATGACGACTGGTGAGAAGAAATCTCGCAGAAAGCTTAAGCGGGTGAGTTCGCTGAGTATGTTCAGCCCAAGCCCCTGACTGTCTCTCACACGCCGCAACTGGCCGTTCAAGTGCCGGCTTCCGGCGGTTGCTGCCTTCTGCCTTCAGTGGGGACTACCAGCAGTGGCTCGAGACTTGTTCCCAGCAATCTACATAGGCAACCCAAGGGGGTGGCTCTAGTGGAAAAACTGTTCCAACTCAACAAAAAAACGAGCGGTGAGGCCCACGACATGGTGGCACAGGCTCCACTCACGAACGAGGGTTTCGCTTCCGCCTGAAAAGCCCTCCGTGAGCGGTTCCAAAACAAGAGGGCTGATACTCAAAGCCCAGCTGAAGATCCTTGTCAGCCTGCCCCAATCCGTACCGAATCAGCAGCTGCGCAAAAAAGAGCTCCAGAGGGCCATCCACAAGTGCCTCACGACACTCAACCACTCCGAGGTCTTCACAGACAGCGCTTTCGCTGACGGCGTGAAAGTGCACCTGATTTCCGCTAAGCAGCCAAACATGACTTTGGAGCTTTGGGAACAATCTGTGACGCACAAATCCGAGATTCCAACCTGCACGCCATGGACAATTTCCTGGAGGAGCGGTACCTCTCTCTCGAGGTGGCCGAGGACGACTTTCCAGACATGGAGACTCAGGTCCACTCCAGGGCGAGCATACCCACGTCAAACAATCCGCGCAATCCGAACCCATTCCGTTCCTAGGGGCCCTGGTTCACTCGTTCGGAACAACTATGGATCGAAGCGGAGGCGTGTGATCTTTCCTCCGAAGAGAACCATCCAATCTGGGTATGCCCTCAATTCCTTCAAATGAGACCTGATGCTCGTTCCAGCTCTATTAACCCTCTAACACGTAAGAGTGTCTTGAGACACTTATTATATTATTCACATTAGCAAAAAAACTAAGAGCTTTTACATCATTTTTATATTTTTTGACTGTTAATTACAACCACACCAATTAAGTGAAGAAGTTTTGAAAGCTCTCAGAAGCTTTTAACGGTACTTTTTATTTCCATGTAAACAAAACATGCGTTATTTCCCGCGTGAAATTCGTCCTGCTGCATGTTGCGTTTAGTTGTGCTAATAAAAGTAAATATACTAAACCAATCCAGACCATAATTTTTTTCGTGAAAGGTAGGTTTATTTACTATCAAAATCAAGTGGCAGATATGCAAGTATATAGAAAATGTGTTTTGTAGCAGAAAAATAGTGATAAGTGCCTGTAGACACTTTTGGGGTTCCACGCTATATTTTGTTGCCAGTAGCTTTTTCTCAACTACTAGCAATTTTGATGTTTTTTTTTGTTAATTGTGTGATTTTTCCTAATAGAAATTGAAATATTAGAGTAAATGGCAAAGCGGGTCCGTTACAAGTTGTCCGACTTGACTGATTGACAGTTACTGAGGACGAAAGTCATCGGAAGAAGCTCTGACCACTGCATTAGAGGATGCTGATATTGTTTCATTTATGGACACTAATGTTGAAAATGTGCAAAATATAGTGCAGGAATCTGAGCCTACCCGGCAAACCGTAAAAAGGCCTATATCGCCTTGGCCAACTATTGAAGGTTCAACATGCATATCTTCTCTATCTTCTGGTGGCTTCAATGGTAAGCAAACTCAATTGCGATACGTTATACAAGTAAGGCTGCTCGTTACGACACAAAATCTTAGAGTTACATCGAAGTTACGGAGTTGATTGCCCACAAACTATTCGTGAATATAACGCTCACATGGACTTATGGGCCAACTCGGGATGCCGGGACTCGAATTTTTTACCACTTGATCGATATGACAGCAACAAACGCGTATGTTTAAATACAGGCGTATAGAAAAGGATAACGCGAGCAAGAACAAATTGATCGAATCGATTGCTGCTGTCGGGTGGCATTTCAAAGCAAAAACTATCCAGGTCGTCCAATCAGTGATTTCAACAATCGATCTTCACAAGGACGGACAATCCAGTCTCCATTCTCTCAGACAGAGCGGAGAAATTCCCTTACAAGAGCAGTATGACTCCGAGATCCTGGAACACCTAGAGCTTGATCACATGATAGAGGTTCCTCCGACTCATGGGTCCTCAAACTACTACCTTCCGCTGTACGCTGTCCTCTAGCCTGATAGCACTACCACAAAAGTCCGCGTGGTATTTAACGCATCCAGCCCTTCAACCGACGGCGTGAGCTTGAATGATCCTCTACATGCTGGCCCGGTCCTCCAATCTGACTTGACGCTTCAGATCCTAAAGTGGCGCTATATTCGGTACGTTTTCAATGCGGACATCACCAAAATGTATCGACAAAATTGGGTTGATCCGAAACACACCCGTTTCCAGCGAATATTATTTCGAAACAAGGACGGACAAATACGCGACTTTCCGCTGAGGAAGTGGACTTCAAACTTCAAAGATATTCTGGCGGGAATTCCGAGTGCTCATCTCCTCCACAACGATTTTCTTGAAATTGATGGAGAGAGCATGGCTAAGACTCTCGGGATTCGCTGGAAAGCGACTTCAGACGAGTTCTTTTTTGTCCCTCCAGTTCTGTCCCAGATCGCAAAGTTGTTCGATCCCGCTGGGTGGTTGGCCCCATTCATTGTCCGTTCCAAGATCTTCATGCAAGAAATCTGGTTGAAAGAATTGGGGTGGGACGATGACCTTCCAAACGAGATGTGTCAGCGCTGGCAATGTTTCCTGCGGCGTTACTCCGTTCTCGACCAGATCTGTATTCCAAGATGGATTGGGTTTCGAGATCAGGGTTTCTGCGATGCATCCGAGAAGGCTTACGGTTCCGCGATCTACGTGCGCATTGAGATTGACCATCTGGTCGAGGTGCAGCTTCTCACAGCGAAAAGCGAGTCGCACCTGTGAAAACCGTGTCGCTCCCCCAATTAGAGCTGTGCGGTGCAGTGCTTTTGTCCGAAATGGCGGCAGTTATCCTTCCGAATATGCCAACAGCAAGTACGGGCTACTGTTACTGGAACAGATCCACCATAGTCCTCGCCTGGCTGGCAAAGCCCGCGTGTCACTGGACCACGTTCGTGGCTAACCGAGTGATTAGGATATCTCAAGCGACCGAGATTAAGAAGTGGTTTTACGTTCCATCCGAACAGAACCCCGCGGACTTAGCCAGCAGAGGCGTGCCGTAATTGGAGCTGGTTAAGAACTAACTCTGGTGGCACGGACCGACTTGGCTGTAGAGTGGCCGAGATCAATGGCCCGCACAAGTTGGTGACTCTCCCGTTATGACCTTTGAGCAGCGTGCTGTAAAGGTCCATTTGGTCCATGAACGATTCTCCAGTCTAGAGAGTTCTACGAGTCTTTGCGTATATACTTCGCTTCACCAAGCGCTACCGGAAGTTAGCCATCGCGCAAGAGGGCCATTTTACTAGCGGCTGAGGCTGAACGAATTCGTGCAGTGCCAAGGTCATCCTGAACCTTTTCCTAGACCGATACGGGCTGATAAGAGCATGCGACCGTGTCGCAGGTTCTGAAATGATAAAATATGACGAACGACATCGTAAATGTGGACTCAGAGTTTCCGAAAAAGATTGGCAGCTTTCAACACTGTATAAAAGCTATATATTTCAAATATCGTTAACAAATCTTCAGTTTATCAGTTTAGCGTTAAGTCGAAAAGATCTAATAAAAAAGCCTATATTTTTCGGATTTAGAGATTATTCTTCCGTGCGGTACAATCTTCCGACCATTTTTATAATACCACTTTCAAGTGTAAATCAAGTTAAACATAGATAGACTTTTCAATGTCGCTTTATTTCAAAATAATGTGCCAAAAATTACATGTAGTAGGCTATTTACACCAACGACCATCCACCATCCATTTCGGGGATGGTCCGTAATAGGCTATTCACACTGACGACCATCCACCATCCACCATCCATTTCGGGGATGGTCCGTAAGGTTTTGCCGTTCCGAAAATTTCCCAGTTAGTCCACCATCCATTTTGGATGTTCCTAAATACGCACGTTTCTATGCGATAGTTAGCCGATGGTTTTCAAATGCAACCCTAAAAAGCAATGAATGGCAATAAAAAATAGTTCGCGCCTAGACATATTTCAAATCTTAATTCGAAATTTAAATCGTTGAAAACTAAGAAAAGAAAAAAAACAACAAACACAATACAAAATGGAGAGACCTGAAATTGGTGGTAATAAGGTACATATGTACCTTATTGGTACATAGGTGGTACATATGTACGTATGTATTTGCTTTCTTTTTTTTATGAGTAGTATTTTGCAGCCATTAAATAAACAAACAATACACGCAAGTCGAAATGGACTGCATATATACTTTTTTTTGATGAATATTTCGCAGCCATTAAATAAACAAAGAATACACGCAAGTCGAAATGGACTGCATATATGGAAAATCTCGCTATAAACATTTGGCATGATATTGGGAGCAGCCAAGACCAAATCAACTTCCCAACAGGCCTGCTGCAATTTTTAAGGGAGGACAAAGAGTAACGTTTGTTGTACATGCATAAACAATCCATATTATGGCTAATGAAATAGCCAATTTACTAATTTAAAATTGTGTACATTTTCCAATTCAGACCAAAACTTTGTTATTTTATGTTCATCAGCTTCTTTTTGACGGATGGTAGATGGTGGATGATGCCAGAGTAAATCGGGGACTTACATCTTTCAAAAACCCCACCATTTCCCCGGGATGTGCTCAGTGTGCAGAGCCTATAGCGGGGTACATTAGGTAAGTGTTTAGAGGAAAATATGAATTATCAGCTCAGACTGTGCTTGTAACATGCACTTAACAGAACATCTGGGTGAACACAGCTGTTTCCCGCCCAATTTAATTCGGACTTCAAAATGTATCATATCGATAACAAAAATATGTGAAAACTGGAGCACCTTAAAACGAAAACCAAACGTTTTGGCTGAAAACGTAATCCGCAAAAGTAAATGAAAAACGGAGCCTGCCTGATTACCTTGATTTTAAATAAAGACTCACGATATAGTTATTTTATTGTGTTAAATGTTTATTGTGTATTTGCGGTCGGAGCTGCACTAACTCCCTCAGCGCGACCCGGTCGCAGCAGCAGCCAAAAGCTCAGATCAAACGCAAGAGCGTCAAAGCTAACCAGAGCGCAAGCTTTAGTGGAGAGAGCGCTAATAGAGAGAGATTACAAAAAATTGAAAATAGCAAAAACAAACAATGATGCTCGATGGCGTATGCTTTAGGATAATTCTGCACCGTTCTGCTCCGAACATCCTCCCCCCGTTGCAAGAGCATAGCTTTCAACCGATCCAGCGTCGACGGACAGAACTGCTAGCTTTCCAACGAATCTCTTCAGTAGACCCGTCGCTGCTCGAACTATTGTGACTCTGATGATTCCATCCTTGCCTGGTATGACCTTTTCGACACGGCCGACTAGCCATATTAGAGGTGGCAAGTTTTCCTCATTTAAGAGGACGACGCTTCCAATACTTATGTTTGTAGTAGTTTCTTTCCACTTATTCCGTTCTTGCAGCAAGGAAAGATACTCCATGCTCCATTTTCGCCAGAAGTTTTGTTGCATCTGCGACACCTGCTGCCAACGACTTAGATGGTTAGCGTTAAGATGTGTGATGTCGGGCTCTGGAAACGTCGTGAAGCTTGAGCCCTTTAGAAAGTGAGCTGTCGTGAGCACTTCTAGACTGTCTGGGTCTTCTGAAATGGGATACAGTGGTCGAGAGTTAAGGACTAGCACAAGGGCTAGCACTGTTGCTCCGGATACTTATTATCAGAAGACGCGTGCCACCGGCTAGCTCCAGCACGATGAGAGACCCACTTGGTCGAACGTATTCCTTGCTTCGAAGAGAGATAAGGCGATAAATATATCCAAAGACACGTGGGAGCTTGCCAAACGAGTTCGTGTGCTTGCTATCACCTGAGAGGTCCTTTATGAATGATCCAACCAATGCCGTCTGTCTGCGCTCCGGTAAGTCTACAGTTAACGAAACTTTAGAAGGCCATTCTGACGAGTCCGATAAAAGGTATGACAGTTCACTTAGCCACAATTCCAAATCTTAAAAGTCTTTTGGGGAACATCCTCTTCATACGATATCTGCTGGGTTAAGCTCTGTTGGAACGTGATGCCACTCCATATCTTTGGTTAACTCCTGGATTTGCGCAATTCTGTTGGACATTCGATTTTATGTAAACGCAAGATCCATATGCGGCAATGCTGGCATCACGGATCTCCATAATGGAACTTGAGCAGTTTTTCCGTCCTACTCAGGCTCCTCCTCAAGAACTCTAGGCTCATTTGAGCACCATTTTCGTATAGGAAAGTGCAGGAGCTCTTTTACTTTGACGACGGATCGCATTCACTTCTTCAATTGTGTCACTACCAGATATGAGATCGTCGACGTAGAAGTCCCGTCTCACAACTTTGGCTCCTATAGGAAATGACGCCGCCTTGTCGTACGCTAGCTGGTGCATGGCACGAGTTGCCAAAAAAGCAGCGGGCCTTGTTCCATACGTAACGGTCTCCAGCTTGTAAACCTTGATCAGTAGGCTTTTCGCGCCAAAGGATGTGTTGAGACAACGAGCTTTTTCGCTGACTATGATTGTTCAATAATTTCACAAATTATTAATTTCCGAAAACGTTATAAATTTTATTATAGGTATTTTGTGTGTTGAGGGTGGCCGAAGATGCCAGAGCCTTTTACAATAGTATTAGAGTGACACACTTGGATGAGGCAAGCGAGCCGATCTCGAGCCAAAGTAATAGATTGGGGACAAAAAAAAAAGGGTCTGTTCTCCAACTATATCAAGCGGTAACTGCTAGAGCAGGCGCAGCTGCTGACGGCTTAGCGACGGCATAGGAAAGAAAAGATAACAAGAGCGAGCATAGATAAGAATAGATGATTAAATGAGAGCATGTTGCTGAGCGAGCATAGATAAAGCTACGCTTACGTTACGTTAGTTTAGTATAATGACCAAAATAGAAAAGAAAGTGAATTGATAGGCAATAAAACAATGGTATAAAATTTACACTCGGGCTTCGCCCGAACATACTCCCGTGGAAGGATCCATGCCTTTCACCTCATCTCGTAGAGGCAATAGACATAGTTTTGCAAGTGCTCTTCGGCTAACACCTGTAGCCATCCTGATCAAGGCGACTCGAGATACGCCATCAGCTCCTGGGATGAGCTCGAGGATTCTCGCTAGAGGCCACTTCAGAGGAGGGAAGTTCTCGTCCTTAACAAGAACGACATCATTGACGTGAAGCTCAGGATTCCGGGTGCGCCACTTCGTTCTTTCTTGAAGACTGGTTAAATACGATTGGCGCCAGCGAGACCAAAAGATTTGCTGAAGCTGTGTGACCTTCTGCCAACGGTCCAAGCGATCGACGTTTAAATGAACCAAGTCAGGCTCCAAGAAGGTTGTGATAGGGGGCCAACTAGAAAAATGGCTGGGCGTGAGTACATCGAGATCTGCAGGGTTCTCTGAAAGAGGAAACAATGGCCTTGAATTAATGATTGCACAGATATTGCACGCGAGAGTGCGCAGCTCATCAAATCCAAGAAGCGAGGATCCGAGGGCACGTCGAAGATGATGCTTAGCAAGCTTGACTGACGCCTCCCACAATCCTCCAAAATGTGGCGATCTAGGAGGAATGAAACGCCAATCGATGCAATCGTTGAGAAAAGCTTGATGCACGGCTTCTTGATGACTGTCGCTTAGGAATAGCGACTTAAGTTCCGCCAGTTCGTTCCGCGCTCCAACAAAATTTGTGGCATTATCTGACCAAATACGAATCGGTCTTCCACGGGTGCAAATGAAACGGCGAAGAGCAGAGAGAGGAACGCAGATGTTGTAAGATCCTTCACAAGCTCGATGTGAACCGCCTTGGTGGAGAAGCATATAAAAATGCTCATGTAGCACTTTAGTGGGGGCCGGTTTCGAACTTCTGATTTATACAGGAACGGACCGCAATAGTCCACGCCGGTAACTAAAATGCACGAGATTCGCTGACTCTGTCCACCGGAAGATCTGCCATTATTTGCTCGAGTTCGAGGCTTCACTCTAAAGCATCTGACACACTTTTGGATTACGTGTGCTACGGTCTTTCGGCCACCGATTGGCCAGTACGTTTGACGAATGATGGCTAATAGCGACTGGGGTCCAGCGTGAAGGTGCTTTTCGTGTAAGTGCCGTATCAGAGCAGAAGTGATGGAATGATTCTTGGGCAATATTATGGGATGCCGTGCTTCAAAGTCCAAGGTAGAGTTTTTAAGACGCCCTCCAACTCGAAGCAAACCGCAATCATCTAAAAATGGCGAAAGAGAGGCGATCGAGCTTGAAGCCTTGATGTCCTTTCGCGTTTCCAGGGCTCTTATTTCAGTGGATAGACGAGATTGTTGAGTAAGACGAATAAGCAGTTCGGTTCCCAAACGCAAGTCCTCCACAGTTATTCCAGACTTTCGTCGATGAATGAATTTGCATACATACGCAAAAATTCGTTGCATTTTGGGGAAGGAATTTACAAACTTTGATTCTTCCACCAAATATCTTGACGCGCAGTTTGTAATTAGTATGGTTTTCGTGCCTCCAAAACCGGCTCTGGAAGAGCAGGTGTACTTGCCATTGATCCTTACTGGCTGTCAAGTATGTAGGTCCATACTTCCAAAGATGAGAATTGATGAGCTCAGCTGGTAATGATCCTCGAGAAAGCATATCGGCAGGGTTTAGATCAGTTGGTACGTGCAGCCAAGACATTTCAGATGTGAGTTCCTGAATAACAGAAAGTCTATTAGCGACAAATACATTGAAGTTGGATGGCTGATTCTTGATCCAAGCCAAAACGACTGTGGAGTCACACCAGCAATAATAAGAGCACTTGAAGTTCATCAAAGACACTTCATGCATAAGCTGAGCGAGTAGCGCTGCACCACATAATTCCAACTTGGGTATTGTGATAGTCTTCAGTGGCGCTACACGAGATCTGGAAGATAGAAGATTTGCCTTGACTCCATTGTCGCCTTGCGAAACAGCGTAGATGCAAGCTCCATAAGCACTCATGCTGGCATCACAAAATCCATGCATTTCAAGGTTGCTGCTTCGAAGGAACGATAGGCGCGGGAAAGAAATTTGTTGCATAGAGTCAAACTGCTGAATAAAGTTGATCCAAGTTGTGCGTAAGGAGACTGGCAGACTTTCATCCCAATGAAGCTTTTTCTTTCCACAGCTGCTGTAGAAATATTTTTTGCTTTAGTAATAACTGGCCCTATAAGTCCGAGTGGATCATAAAATCGTGCAATAGTTGACAATACAACTCGCTTAGTTGGTTTCGAAGGGACTTGATTGGGACAGAATGAAAATAATAGCTCATCCGAAGTGGGATTCCATGCTAAACCTAGCGTCTTGGTTACATCGCTGCCATCAGTAAATTTAACAAATGTTTCCCTATCTTCATGGGGTGTTTTATCGAGTACATATGTATCGTTGGAACACCATTTTCTGATCTTGAAATTTCCTTTGGCTAATAGTCCTGACACCTGGCGAATTATTTCCAGCACCTCATTTGTAGTATCTCCCCCCGTTAGCAAATCATCCACGTAAAAGTCCCGCAGCACAACTTCAGAGCCAATTGGATATGACGAACTCTCGTCTGCCGCTAGTTGGTGCATAGAACGGACGGCCAGAAATGCTGCTGGTTTCGTTCCATAGGTCACGGTATCCAGCTTGAATGTCCTTAGCTCCTCGAGGGGTGAGTCACGCCACAGTATGCACTGCAGAAAACTATCTTGGGGCGAGACACGGACGCATCTATACATTTTACAAATGTCACCAGTCAATGCTATACGAAAGGTACGAAATCGAAGAAGAGTCGTAACTAACTTTGGCTGAATTGTTGGGCCTGACATCAATATATCGTTGAGGGAATATCCTGTAGATGTACAAGCGGATCCGTCGAAAACTACTCGGAGTTTTGTGGTGGTTTTGTCTTCTCTTAAAGACGCAGTGATGAGGAAGAAAAAATTTGAATTGTTTAAGTGCGTCACTTTTGACAGGGGACATGTGATTCAAATCGACGTATTCCTTTATAAATGCGGCGTATTGGGCCTTGAGAAGCGGTTTGCGAACCAACTTGCGCTCTAGATTGAGAAATCTGCGATAGGCTTGTTGATAAGAATCTCCAAGAAGACTGTCACTCAGCTTTAAAGGCAATTGAACGCAATATTCGCCACTTGGAAGCCGACCGCAATGTTTTTGAAATGTTCCTCGCAAGCAATTTCCTCCTTTGTTGCTTCTGTAGCGGGACCGTGGCAGTTTTCCACTTCCCAGAACCTTCGCACTAGCTCATCCAAACCAACGGTAGGCGTTTGACTCAATTCCGTCGAACTAGAGGCAGCTAGGAGCACTGAGCTGCGGGAGTACTGACCTCCACCTGTGACAACCCAGCCGAGACGGGTTTTGTATTATAGGAAGTCCCTCTCAATTTGATCTGTCCAACGCATAAAATGTCGTAAAATAAGCTGGCTCCAATAAGTACATCGATGCGCTGAGATTTGTTAAAGTGTGGGTCAGCAAGGCTGATATTGGATGGCATTTCCCATTTGGATACATCAAATGAAGAAGCAGGCTGGTTTCCTGTAATACGTGGAGCAACGAGGCTGTGAGACTCGTGAAGTAATCGGAAGTCCTGGATTGAATGACCAAATTAACTGAACCTTCCGTGTGAAATGCAGAATCAGCGCCGATACCCGATACTGATACCGACCCTTTGGCTCGTTTCAGCTGAAGCTTCTGAGCAAAGCGAGAGGTTATTAAATTAATCTGAGAGCCTGAATCCAGAAGAGCCCGGCAAGGAAGAAGATCACCAACTCGACTCTTTATCATAATGACTGTCGTGGCTAGAAGCACTACGTCTGAGCTAAGATTCTGAGCAGGAGGCGAGCATGGTGATGAAGCGGCAACAAAGAGAACTTGAAAGATTGGGGCCTGGGCATAAGTCTGTCTGAATAGGAGACGTAGTAGCGTTTGCAGGTTCCGTGTTAACTGACGTAGGCAGCGGATTGTTGATATGTAAAAGGGTATGATGCTTTTCACCGCATGTGCGACAAGAGCCTGAACTGCAGGAGGTATTCCGATGTCCCTTCTTCAAACAGTTGAAGCAAACTCTAAGCTTCCTTGCCTCTCTAAGACGCAAAGATGGCGAAAGGTTTCCAAAGCGAGTGCAGCTGTAAATGTTATGCCCTTTATTATCACAGAACACGCATTCCAATACGATTGTATTTGTAGCAACAAGACTGTGTTTTGAATGAGTGATTCGTTTATGTTTTCCAACCTGACTGCTATGGATTTGAATGTCATTTGATGTCAATTTGAATTGACATCTCCTCTCCAAAAAAGCCGAAAAATGGTCCCATGTTGGTATGACGTTAGGGGGCGACAGCTCCTCCCATTTGGTCCTGGTATCAGAGTCGAGATACTTGTATGTGGAGTGAACGATGATGCATCCAGCTATTTCCTCCATGGTACCCATCGATCTAAGCGCTCTCATGTGAGAATGAAGCTTGTCCGATAAAGTACGTAGCTTTGTAGTTGACCCATCTTCAACCTTCTCATGCCTCAGAATCTCAGCGACGTGTGCCTGAAAGATTAAACGTTTATTATTGAAACGATTGTTTAAAATGTCCAATGCAATATCATAATTGCTCTCCGATACTTCCAAAGAGCGAACAGCCTCAGGGCAGGTCCATCCAAACATGAGCGCAGGTGCTGGAACTTCTCAATCTTTGATAGAAAGGGCTCCTGATCTATTACTGTGCTAAACATCGAGTAAAAGTCTGCCCACTCAGTATAACCTCCACGGAAAGTGGGAAGTTTAATGTCAGGAATATGATATCGTGACCGTACATTTCCGGAGGCAGTAACGTTGAGCTCAGGTCGTATCGTTGAGTGATGCGGCATGTTCTGGGTAGTCCTGCGGAGTGCTGAGCGAATACGAACTTCGATTTCCATCGCCAAATCCTCAAAATTGTTGCTTAAGTCGCTGCCAATTTCGCTTACATCAAGCTCTTCTAAATTAGAATGAGTAACATTAAATGGAGTCGGACATTTTTTCCAAGAATTTTAAATGAACACTTAGCGCATCTTCACTGATTGGGTTGTTTTCATCATTCAATATCGTCTCTCGAAGTGAGACGGCTTTGTTGTATATTGAGAGTGCCTTTAGTTTGTAAAAGACACCCTGTTTTCCGGCACGTCATTAGACTCATCCATTTTCGACAGGCAGCAGCGAGCAAAGCACAAAGAAGAATCGAAGAACCAACCGTTTGATTTTTTTTTGGTATGCAAGCGCAAGTGCAGCGAACCCGAAGCCGCTAATGCACGTAGCTGTATTAGTGCTTGTAAGCAAGCGCGCGACGAAATGGGAACTAACCGCTTCGCGTTCGAACAGTTATGTTTAGCGGATAATTTTCACTGTTTATAATTGTTTATTTCCAAATTGTTACTGACGATCACGTCGGGGTCACCAAATGTTGAGACAACGAGCTTTTTCGCTGACTATGATTGTTCAATAATTTCACAAATTATTAATTTCCGAAAACGTTATAAATTTTATTATAGGTATTTTGTGTGTTGAGGGTGGCCGAAGATGCCAGAGCCTTTTACAATAGTATTAGAGTGACACACTTGGATGAGGCAAGCGAGCCGATCTCGAGCCAAAGTAATAGATTGGGGACAAAAAGGGTCTGTTCTCCAACTATATCAAGCGGTAACTGCTAGAGCAGGCGCAGCTGCTGACGGCTTAGCGACGGCATAGGAAAGAAAAGATAACAAGAGCGAGCATAGATAAGAATAGATGATTAAATGAGAGCATGTTGCTGAGCGAGCATAGATAAAGCTACGCTTACGTTACGTTAGTTTAGTATAATGACCAAAATAGAAAAGAAAGTGAATTGATAGGCAATAAAACAATGGTATAAAATTTACACTCGGGCTTCGCCCGAACAGGATGCATTGCAGATATTCATCCGGGTGGATGGCTCAGCGATACATCTTGCAGATATATCCACAAAGTGCAATCCTGAAGAACCTAAAACGAAGCAGTGTGTTGAATATTTTTGGCTGAATGGTTGGGCCAGCCATTAATAAGTCATTGAGAGAGCGCCCAGATGTAGTCTTTGCAGAACCATCGAAGACAACACGTAGTTTCGTACTGCTGCTGTCGAGTTTTGCACGCAATGATGCGGCAAGAAAAACTGCGGCAATTTTTGGGTGGGAGAAGCCAACGGGATGTGCCCTAAGTCTACATATTCCTGATCATTTTCCAGACGAGAATAGTTTTTCTTGAACAAACGCTAGCAGAGACTGCATGACGACTTCCACAGCCTTATCCGAGCTTAGCGACTATTCTCAATGCCAGATATCGAAACGGGCGAATGCCGATGATTTAGTTGAACCAGCCAGACGAGACGTTACGAAATTGAGCTGCGATGCGGAATCAAGTATCGATCGACATGGGACGAGCGTTCCAGCGCGATTTTTAACCAACACGATGACCGTAGCTAGCAACACGTAATCGTTCGAGATACTGGGAATATGTGGATGGTAAGGTGGCGAGGCTGAGCATGAAATCAATGCAGATGTTTGATGTTTCGGGAGGCTCACGTCTGCCGAAATTACTGAGGATGTAACCGGGCTCTGAGTGATATGAAGCAACGTATGATGTCTCATATGACACTGCTTGCAGCTTCCAGACTTGCACTGGAAACCTTGGCGCTTGCGTAAGCAATTGAGGCAGAGGTGCATTTCCTTTGCTTCCTTATAGGGCAACGTAGTGCTGTGCGGCTAACTCGCGATATAATTTGGCCTCGATATCCAAATATTCCGTCGCAAAATCGGCACGCGCGTCACCGGCGAGCTCCATCAGATCGAGCTTTTCCAAGCTGCTCTGTGCAGCGTTGAATTCAGCGCACATTGATTCGCTATGCTTTAATCGCGTGCGAAAGTCAGCCTCGTCAAACTGAACTATGGAATCATCCGTAAGAAATGCGTTCATCGCAACGAGTTGCCGTTGGATAGATCTCGTTTTGGCTTTATAAAAGTCCACCTCTTTAGGTACCGCCGGCAATGCATAAACAATATCATGGTTTTCCGCCATTTTACGAGCGTCGCAAGATCAGGGTACACAGAAACGACAGAGGCACTACTAGAGCTTGCAAGGGTACGATATAACACCCTGTATGCGCGGGCTAGCCGAAAAACCAAGCGACAAAAAACAAACGGTTCCGATTTGTGTTCTGCTTTTGCCTCAGCTTCTAAGGGCTTTGCACTGCGCTTGCACTAACACACGCGCAACAAGAACCGCTCTTCACGGGGTAATTGCACTCAAGGACCGATTTCGGCTATATATATATAGCCAGATCTGGCACTACAACCCCTCTTCCCCAAGATAAGGAGGATATTTGTATTCCTATGGCCACCTGCAAGCTCATCATAAAAGAGCAGTACACGCGACTGATAGACAACAAGTGGCAAATAGGGCCACGTTGTCGCACAGCTCGGCAAACATGGCCGCCCATAGATAAGAAGCGCACCTCAGAGCTCTGAAAACTAGGCAGGGAAAGGTGCAGCGCAGTCATACGCTCCCTCACAGGACACTGGCTAGTAGGCATCCACGCAAACAGGCTGGGTGCTCCATACAATGATTTCTGCCGCAGCTGCAGAGACGAGGACGAGGAGGAAACAGTGGAACACCTGTTCTGTTCCTGTCCAGCTCTCAGCAGAAGGAGGCTGCATCACTTGGGCTCTGCCTTTCTGAACGACATCTCGGAGATGTCCACGCTGTGTCCCAGAAAGATCGTCAACTTTATAAGGGCATCTGGATGGGACAACTGTTGACATGAAGTCTCATCTGCAGGGAGGGAATGATCCCAAGCGGTATCACAACGGGCCGAAACCGGCCTAAGTGTGCTGGGCTCCGAGCGAGCTTGGCGGCCGTCTCTACCTAACCTAACCTAACCTAACAGGAGTGTGGATACCAAATTTGGTTGCCCTAGCTCTTGCAGTCTCTGAGATCTAGGCGCTCACTTTTAGCGATAGGCAAAGCCGACCATGAAACCTGTGTGTTAGAGAGAGACAGAGCGACAGAAAATGAAATTGTGTTCTTCATTCTGGCTTAATAATGATACGATCTGGTTAGTCTGGTTCTGCTGTCTAGAAGATATTGTCATTCTTTACGATTCTGTGTTTTTGGTTTTCTCGTATCCTTAAAATTGTGAATGCCACAGTTTTTCGTTCTCATTTTGGGCGGAAGGGGGCAGGTCGAAGCTTTGAAATACACTTGTAACAGTGACATATCACAGAAGTCTGGATACAAAATGTCGTTGCTCTAGCTCTTATAGTCTCTGAGCACTAGGCGCTCATAGGGACGGACGGACGACAGACAGACAAGGCTCAATCGACTCGGCTATTGATGCTGAGCAAGAATATATATACTTTATGGGGTCTAATATACTCCTATACTCATTTTGAGTATCGGGTATATAAACTTATTAAAGAATCGTTAAAATACAAAAATGAACATGATAAAATCAAAATTCTGCTTATTTATTGCCTCTAAGGCGGAAAAAAGTTTACCGGGTCATCTAAAAATTGTTCGCTATAAATGAGCCAAATTTAATTAAGAACATTTTTTTGTTGCGCGGCAGAACAAAGCCTGCCGGGTTAGCTAGTATACAATAAAAATAAAAAGGATGCTACGAGGGATGCTAAGATTTTTAACTTGAATGGCTTCCAACGAATACCTTCGTACATATGTATGAGAGCAGTTGCTCTCATACGAGTATTTATATGAATTTGGACTATGCGACTAACAGCGCTGTTTGAGAAATTAAGAAAGCTGTGAAACAGTTGCAATTGCTAGGAAGTCTTTTATAGGAAACAGAAAAGAAATATACAGTCTAACAACACCCATGCTCAGTGTCACCCATGCAACCACGCAAATTAAAAGACTTATTAGTTCAATAATGGTGTAACAGTGTTCCACAAAGCGTTTGCCAGGGCACACTGGTGTACCGTGGTCATCAATTGGTGTGCCGCGGAAAAAAGTCAAGGTTTGGTGTAGATAATACACCTCAAAGCTGAGAGCTATAAAAGCGAGGCACTTTGTTGCGCGAAGGGCGGGACAGTCTCACCAGTATTACAGATACAATCTCACGTCACATTAATGATATTTCCAACGTCATTAAATCAAAGTTAATAGATCAATGAAAACTTTTTGGATTTTTTTAAGCAACAAGTCGACGAGTCTACTGATATCAGTGTTTACGCGCATCTCATCTCAAATTTAAGGTACACTGACGGATATAAAAAAAAAGACTTTTTATTTTGTCTGCCACTACCTGGTTAATACCACAGGAGAATAAATATTCAAAGTAACAGACCAGTACTTCAGTTACCATAATTTGGAATGGCACAACTACATAAGCATTTATAAACACGGAAAAAAGTCGAATATGAAAAATTTACATTCTTTGTTTAACAGGGAACGCCTGATGAAGGTCTCTGCTTGATTAATTGTTGTCTGTCCGACAAGATGTTGTTAAAGTTGTCAATTACGTTAATTCGTGACCTCGTCTATTTAATGCAGTGTGTCAGGAGATATTAGTAGAACAAATTAACTGTTATTTTCCTAAGTTTTGATTGGGAATGAAATCCATTCTCGGATATTATTTGCCTTCGAAACTTACCGATAAACGAGCAGGAAGAATTTATGGAATTAAAAACTGATTTGACATTCTAACTAAAATTTTCCGAAGTAGAGATAGCACATTTTTGGGTGCATATAAAAAATGAGTATACATTGCTTTCAAAGCGTTCTCTTGCAATTGTCTTACCATACGCCACAACTTACTTTTGCGAATTGGGATTTTCAACTCCCTGTGCTCAGTTAAACAGGATCACATTTCTCACTAAATATGTTTTCATATTAGGTATATTGATTTTAGGAATAAAAAAAAAATTAAATAAACATTGCATTTTCTTTGGTCTCCCTCTAAATTTTCTTGATTTGAAAGGTGTAGTTTGTACACAAAAAGTTTGCGGAATACTGGTGTAAACGACTCACATTTTTAACGCATTCTTGTTATAAAGCACACAGAAAATACATATCTATGTGAACTTATAACGGTATTGATTTTTCCTTCGTTACTTCGTTTGTTATGACTTGCCCACTTATGAACCGCAGACTTATCGATAAAATATACTGTCTGTCCCTCAGAAATATACCCAAATATACTTTCTCATTTGCAAAATATACTGTAAGCATACCGAATACAATTTTTTTTGTATAAAGCTACTAACCATACAGTCTTTAGATGTGACAGTTCATACCCTGAAAATGTCGCAAACGAACTTTCTGGATTGGCCCCCAGGGTCTTCGGCTCTGGCGTTTGGCTACCGCCGCATCATCCTCCCTGTAGAACCAAAGGGGTCAATTGAACCCTCTCGAAATAGTTCCGTGCGGGTTACCGCGCAACTAGCTACGCCACTAGTTACGCGGGAAGCGAACGCCGACCAGTCTTAACAGATCCGAAATAGGAAGCCGCGTTCGTTTTATTTTCGAAGTCGACAAATACCCGTAAACCGCGAACAAGCGTTACAGTACATTGCGGACTCAGTAAGTTTTTACCGATGCCACGCTATGCAATCGTGAATCGTGATATTCTGCTGTAGTTATGCTCGTGGAATAGAAGATACAAAAAATAACACAAATAAAATGCATTTGTTCTTCGCACGTTTGCATTCTGCGTTGTTTTTTGTTGACTTATGTTAAAGCATTAGCATTAGCATTTGCGAAAACGTTGTTTAAAATCAAATAAAAAGTGAGAAATAAACTATAATTTCACCAAATAAATGCTAATCAACAGGTACGTAATAGAGGTCTGCATGAATAGCTAAAACCGGCACTCGAATTAACCATGCGCAAAATGAATTGAATGAATTCGAATACAACGCCGATAGAGTACGTAACGATATATTACATATTTAAAATAATGTGATGAGTAATAGTCATCGGCGTAGCTAATATAATGTGGAGAATGATACAGCCTGTTGGGAAATCGGAAAGCAATTGCAGAAAAAAAGGGTAAATAGAAAATTTGTGAATTTGTTTCTGAAATATTCATTCAGCCAGGCTCCGTTTTTCACTTTCACAAAAGTTTTCCGATTTACTTTTGAAATCACATAAATTGGGGCTCCCGTTTTCCCATTCCGCAAGATTTCTTCGTTTTCAAAACGAAAACATTTTCGTTGACGAAATGAAAAGTAAACGGCTTTTTATACAACAAAACGAACCTTAATTGCAAAAGGAAAAAATAGATGACTTATTGATGCATTAACATAAACTTGATACCTATATCAGGGTAATTTAACTTGTGCTTTCTTTATAAATAATTTTATTTTAACCCAACCTGAAATTTGGTTCGGACAAAATTGGCCACGGCAACAACAAATTTCGTTTTGGTGTAAGCAGCTGACGCATTCCGATTTGGTTATCGGAACGTTGGCAAGAAATAAATTTTTGCGCATAACAGCACAAATGAGCATGTAACAGCTCAGACTGTGCTTGTAACATGCGCTTAACAGAACATCTGGGTGAGCACAACTGTTTCCCGCCCAATTTAATTCGGACTTCAAAATGTTTCATATCGATAACAAAAATATGTGAAAACTGGAGCACCTTAAAACGAAAACGAAACGTTTTGGCTGAAAACGTAATCCGCAAAAGTAAATGAAAAACGGAGCCTGCCTGATTATATTGAATATTCATTATATTGGCATAAATAAATCGAAATAAATATGTATATACTTTCAGAAACTCTATATCAGGAGAATGATATTATTCGTGGTAAAACTAATTAAGATTAATGGAACATTAATTGTATTATCAAAGTAATTACCAACATTGTTTTTAAAATAAAAACGGTAGAACAGCAGAAGGAATTGAATGAACAAATGAAACTCAATAAAAGAGTTTATGTTAGTATTTCTGAACTGAATTATGACCTCTTTTCTTCTTTTCATACTTATTTTTAATGATTCTATTTACACGTACAAAGCATTCATTTTGTATTATTTATATATGAAATATTATATATCTGGTCTGACAAGCTGGTGAGGTGGCTCTAAAGTAGACGAGTCGCCTACCTCCATAGGTAGGTCAGCTGCGAATAAGCGTGCACCCCTAGGGCGGGTGTTCGCGAAGCAGCAACACTGACGATGCGCTTGTGGTGCCGCCTCGTATAAGTAACTCACACACTCCATTATCCCTACACATTACCTGCCCACATCCCAACCCCCACACTCACCTCACACCGGGCCGGACTCAGTGTGTTATTCGACCCGTGCCGAAATTCAGCCTGGCTGGGGGCCCGGCATATAAAACAAGCCCAGTCGTTAACGGAGAGCTCAGGGACCAAGCAGCCCCCCGTTTTAAGGATGCCTTATCCGGGCAACGTGCATCTCTGCCCGGACGGACCTTACCCCTTCTCTGCAGTTCGTGGGAATAGAATGGAAGATTTGAAACAAATAAAAAACATAAATTAGGAATCCCCAAATGCTAACAGGGAGCAATCCCAAACAGGGAAAGGCAGCGGACCAACCCGCAACACCGCCCGTTTGTTCTCTTTCGTAGTGACCAGACGTGTGTTTGTTTTGACGTTGGACGTTGACATGCAATGACTGCATCTTTCAAGTGGCGATGCAGTTACTGCACCGTCAAGTGGCCCGTGTGAAACCAGCAGAAGGCTGTTACGCGCGGATCCCAGGCAAAACGCAGCCCTCCTCCCGCCCAACCGACCGAGGGGCGCTGCCGCATAACGCGCGGCGCGTAGCCGAGCCGAACGCGAGCATGCAGGAAAGATAGCTGTTAGACTAACATTCGAGGAAAATTAGCACTAAACTTACTAAGAAACTAAGCATGCAATCAAAATACAAATACCTCTACAATTACTAATTACTAGAAAGGTGTGTAAGGATTAGTAATTTAATAAGAGGAAGAGAATTAGTGGTAGATATAATATGGTAGAGGGAATTATAATCCGAGCATAAGACCCTAAACGGTTCATGCAAGGAATAATTCGATCTACAAAGTGGAAGGAACAACGGTATAAAATTTCTAGTCAGTCTAATAGGAATCGTGAAGTTTATGCGGCTCTACAGATCAGGGCTGTCTATGTCACGCCTGATCAAGTTGTGCATAAATATCACACCAAGCATTTTTCTACGGTTAACTAAGGATGGGAGGTTTACTAATAGTAGTCTACTAGAGTAAGATGGGGAGTCTTACACCCGCATCCCAGTTAAGGCCCCGCAGAGTAAAGAGTAAAAAGTTTTTCTGTACTGATTCTATACGGTCCTGGTGTACTTTGTACTGAGGGCACCATACACAGGAGCCGTATTCTAAAATCGGACGAACTAGCGAAGTATAGAGAGTCTTTGTTATATAGGGGTCGTCAAATTCTTTTGACCACCTCTTTATAAACCCAAGCACGCCCATGGCCTTATTTACCATGGTAGAAATGTGTTCGGAAAACTTTAACTTTGCGTCTAATAAGACACCAAGATCATTTACCAGGGTAATTCTCTCAAGAGAACCGCCACATAGAGTATAGGGAGCCAACAAGGGGCTAGAACGATGAAATGTCATTACTTTGCATTTCGCGGCATTAAGTTGTAACAAGTTTGCACAACACCATGACTGAAAGTTATTGAGATCGGATTGCAAGCGAGAATGAAATGAAATGTCCTTATACTGGACACAGAGTTTAACATCATCCGCATACATAAGTACTCGAGAATATGTTAATACCGAAGGCAAGTCATTAATAAAGATTGTGAAGAGTAAGGGGCCTAGATGGCTGCCCTGTGGTACTCCCCGAAGAAACCTTTACTGGTGAAGAGAGGGAGTTTTTGAAGAGGACTCTTTGAGACCTGGAACAAAGATAGCTAGAAATCCATCTCAGGAGGTTGGGCGGAAACCCTAGAAGGTCAAGTTTATGTGCTAGAAGGGAATGGTTTACAGAGTCGAATGCTTTACTGAAGTCGGTGTAAATTACATCCGTCTGTAAGTTACCTTGAAAGCCTTTAATAATGAAAGAGGTAAACTCTAACAAGTTCGTGGTGGTTGATCGCCGCCTTATAAATCCATGCTGAGTTGGAGATATAAGTGACTTGCAGAGATGTTGCAAGTGCGGAGTTAAAACCTTCTCAAACATTTTAGGAATAGCGGATAACTTTGCTATACCTCTATAATTTTTTGCATCAGACTTGCTACCTTTTTATGGAGAGGAATTATAAACGATTCCTTCCAGATCGGGGGGAAGCAAGAAGAATCAATGGACAGGGTGAATAGTTTAAGCAAAGGTCCACACAGAGCCTCGGCGCAGTACCTGAGTACACAACCTGGAACCCCGTCTGGACCCGGTGAAAACACCGGCTTAACTAGTCGAAGATCATGAAGTAGAGAACATTCATTTAACAAGGGACTGAAAATGCCGTTCGACCTCGGTAAACCGTATGGGTACGGATGACCAGAGTAGCTTTCCTCAGAATAGGTGGTTTGGAAAAATTGGGCAAAAAGATCGGCAATTGCCTGATCATTATTTGCCGACGTATTACAAAATGATAGCGAGGATGGGTGTGCGGACGTTCTACGCTTACTGTTTACGAAGCAGTAAAACTGTTTAGGGTCCTGAGAAAAACGTATCCTGCATCGAGATAGGTAGTTCTTATAGCATTGAGCATTAAGAACTGAAAAGTTTGACCGAGCTATTACACAGCGAGAGTGAGAAGTAGGAAAACCCACTTCTTGAAATTTTTTATAAAGTCTTGATTTTAAGTTTTTTAGACTGGATAACTCTTTGGTAAACCAAGGGGGTTTTCCAGATCTAATCGGACAAGAAAGCGGGACACAAGAATCAAAAATGTGCCAAGAGCATTGTAAAAGATGTTTGTGCCTTTTATGACATCAGTGCACAAGTACAAAGCGGACCAATCAAAATCCCTAATGAGGTCATTAAGCTTCGCAAACTCGGCTTTACGAAAGCAGCGGACACGTTCAGGTAGTCTACTCGACCGATCCAATACAGTTGGTCCTATATCTAGTGACACCTCGAAAGTAGGATGGTAGGCGTCTTCAGGTATAGTGAGCGGAAGGGCTCGGGTTAACAACACTATGGTCGGATCCGATACAAGGCACAGATCAAGCAATCGACCCAAGGAATTTTTCACATGATTGACTTGAGACAGGGACAGGTCAAGCAAGCCGTCAACAAAGTCATGTCGTGACATGGGCACTAGGATACTAGACTCGTTTACCGAAGACCAAACAGTTCCTGGCAAGTTGAAGTCACCAAGAACTATCATACGATCTTTATCAGATAGCGAGGAAGAAACAGCGGTTAAAGCGGACAAGTGCTGCTCATAAATTGAAATATCAGAAGAAGGTGGGATATACGAGCAAGTAATGAATATAGCGACAGCGGGAAGAATCAGTTTTACACACAGGAGTTCCAGTTCCTGTTGAACTTGGACTGTGAAGTGTTCCGACGCGAAGTAAGAGTCCACTGCAATTAGAACCCCCCCTGCACGTCGAGACGAACGGTCCTTTCTAAAAGTTGTGTACCGACCTGCCAAAACCTCGGAACTAAGAATGTCCGGCTTTAACCAGGTTTCAGTAAAAACAATAACGTGGGAAGTAAATGCAACACTATCCCGGAAAAGAATGCTGAGCTTACTACGCAAGCCTCTTACATTCTGATAGGTTACTAAGAGGTTAGTTAGTTTTTTGGAAGGGTGGAAGCAGGACGGGAAGATGAGGATGGCGCACTGGGATGATTTGTAAGTGTTATGGGGGCCTATTTTTTCTTCTTAGCCTTGAACTCCTTCACCACCAAATGCTCTGGCCAAAATTTGGCAGAGCAAATGGTGTCAAAGTGAGTTGGGGAGACACTTATCTTGAACGAAGATATCTCCCTGGCATAAGAGAAATTAAACTTCTCCACCTTTAAACCCACGGCTTTTATTCTGCTTTGAATAAAAGCAGTTACATCATTCGATGTGAGGTCAGGGGCCAGCCGTGAGACAAAAACTTGTCGTTTTGGTGGGACTCCCACCAGTGGTTTGGGCACCACAGGCCTAGTACCTGTGGTGGCAATATCCGGAGGTCCGGAACGTCTATTTACTGGTGGGATCGGGATGGACGGGACAACTAGTGAGCTTGCGGACACTACGGACACTGACGCTGCAGACGTACTTGGCTGCACATTCTCTGAAGCGATGAATTCGGCAACCGAATCTGCATCGCCAGCAGCTGTCGTTGCCCTTGGGGTGGCAAACGAAATCAGCTGCTGTACACTTTGAGTGGTCGGAGTCCGATTTTCGGCAACGAGCGGCTGAGCGACTATTGGCACTTGCAGATCCCGCGGAGTGACCTTTTTGCGCCTAGGAGACTCATTCAGCAGTTTTAAACCGCTAAACTGAGCCTCCATGGCTAGGAGCCGATCGTATTGGTTTTTAAAACCAACGGTCAGCTCCCTAAAGCTACTCCGCGTCTGCCTCATAAAAGCTACCATGTCTTTCTCAACCGCACGGCATGCCTCGCAACTGTAGTGCAAACCATTACGCTTTGAAATGGCATCACCCACAAGGCCAGAAAATCCAGCGCATTTTGCGTGCACTACGCTGTCGCAGAGCCAGCAGGGGATAATCGCCTGATCGTGGGTGATCTGCTTATTGCATGATTTTTTGGTGCAGACCACAGCGAATTCCATTTTAATTATTAAACAAAAAAAATCAACTATTTAAAATTCCAAAACAAATTGGTATCAGACCAATGTGCCAGACAAACGCTCAAAGCGGAATTAGTAAAAAGAGAGCGGGGAGGAGAGCGGTTATATCGAGAGCTACTAAACAGAGAGCTCAGAAAGTTAAAAGAGCGAGAGAGAAAGAACAGTTATTTGGATAATAGGGAGAGAGTGATAGCTAAAACAAAGGCTACGAGATAAAGAGCGGGCTAAACTCAGCGTGAGCGTACCCAGTGCACCAAAACTTCGTAAACGATATCGCAAACGAGAGTTAAGCGAAACTCAGCCGTGTAAAACTATCGAATTAAGATCCGAAAACGATAAGAAAATGAATCACTAGTCGCTCAGTTTGTGGCAGTGAAAGTTTCATTTTCGGTAGCTCAAAAACGGATCTTTTGCGAGCCTTTTATGATATCTTTTGCGAGACTTTTGCGAGCCGTTTATGATATCTTTTGCGAGACTTTTGCGAGCCGTTTATGATATCTTTTGCGAGACTTTTGCGAGCCGTTTATGATATCTTTTGCGAGCCTTTTGGAATATCGTTTGCGAGCCTTTTGCAATATCGTTTGCGAGCCCTTTATGATATCTTTAGCGAGCCGAAAAGGGACGCACAATTTTTTTTTGTTTTTTATAATTTTTAATTTAATTTTAATTAATTTTAATTTTTTAATTTTGGTGGTACATAAATAGATTAAAAAATTATATTAGTGAATTATATTTAATTTGTTGTTTCTCCTTCGACACTCTGTCCTGGGCGTACTGGAAGAATTTTTGTGTGATTCGGTCGAAATCGGCGTCCTCTAACGAAAATCTTTCATTAAATCCCGCTGTAAAAAAATAATCATGTTTATTATATTACAATATACATATTAATTTGAAAATAATACTTACTACGGATGGCTAGAGTAACCCGCAAGCCCCTAATGCACTTTTTCGCCTCTGTGCCCCGTCAAGAGCACTGTCGTGCGACCTCGTCGGATACAATGGAACGCCAAGAACTCCGAATCCATTTATCGAATGCTTTTTCGCCCGACATCATTAACTCTGCGATCTGTACAGAATTATATTTTGTGCACTATACTATACTATTAAATAAGTAATAATTGACTTACCGATTTTTCCTTTTTTTTCACTATTTTTACGATTTTACTCCCGTTTACGTCCTTCTGCTGCGGTTTTCAATCACAAAATAACACAAAACGAAAAAACGGCGGCGTTGTGCCGGGCCGTAGTTTGACATGTTCGTTCATGTTCTATTACGTGATCCGCCGTTTCTTGCGTATCGTGCCCGTTTTTAAGTCCGTTTGTGATAGTTTTGCGAGACTTTGGTCGTCGCACGGTTTTCGTCCGGTAAATGCTCTTTTCTGAGTCCGTCTGCGAGCATTTTGTGAGGCTTCACCCGTACCTAGCTATTTTTTCCGTTATGTTTCACTTTTCTGTCCATTTTTCACCCGTTTTTAAGTCCGTTTGTGATAGTTTTGCGAGACTTTGTCGTCACTCGGTTTTTGTCGGTTAAATGCTCTTTTCTGAGTCCGTCTGCGAGCATTTTGTGAGGCTTCACCCGTACCTAGCTATTTTTTCCGTTATGTTTCACTTTTCTGTCCATTTTTCACCCTTTTTTAAGTCCGTTTGTGATAGTTTTGCGAGACTTTGTCGTCGCACGGTTTTCGTCCGGTAAATGCTCTTTTCTGAGTCCGTCTGCGAGCATTTTGTGAGGCTTCACCCGTACCTAGCTATTTTTTCCGTTATGTTTCACTTTTCTGTCCATTTTTCACCCGTTTTTAAGTCCGTTTGTGATATTTTTGCGAGACTTTGTCGTCACTCGGTTTTCGTCCGGTAAATGCTCTTTTCTAAGTCCGTCTGCGAGCATTTTGCGAGACTTCACTCATCGCTCCCCGATTTTTATCATTTCTAAGTCCGTTTCCGGACATTTTATGATAGTTCCGTTTTACTATCGCTCTTTGGTCCACTGGGTACTTACAGAAAGCAACACACAAGCACACGATTAACCAACGCACAGAATTAATTTCAAAAAAAACAAATTTTTAATAATAACAATAGGCTCCGCATTTTTCCTTTTGTTTTGAATAAACAGCCGTTGTTTTCGTAAAATAAGCTTTAATCAACTCCCTAACCAGCCTACAATCTGGAAATCTACATATACTATTCCGCGAGTTCATCTCTTAATCAGTGTAAAAACATAATTTAACTATTTATTTTTGTGCGTCGGTTAGTCGAGTTTGTGTTGTTGTTAGTATGTACGCATTACATTGCATTACAGTCCGCTCTCATCTTGCAGCTTTTGTTTTATCACACTCTCCCTATCACTTAAACTTAAATAACTGTTCTTTTTCTCTCGCTCTCGAAACTTTCTGTTCAGTAGCGCTCTCTCTCAGTAGCTGCAACTGCTCTCCTCTCCTCTCCCAATTCTTACCGATTCCACTATTAGCGTTTGTCTGGCACACTGGTCTAATAGCCAGGCACCGTAAATAATGATTATTTTTCTTTTTTTAAATACAAAAATCACTTACTTTTAATGGACCTAGAAAAACATTATTTACACCAAAATCTTTATTTATGTATAATCTCTGCATTGCCGCCATGATTTTTAAAGTTTTGATTTTTTACTTACTTAGACCTAATCATTATTCTTGATAAAAAAAAAGAACTCAAAATAATGATTATTTATGTGTTGGAATGTTCGTCAATATTATTGCATATCCTTGTTATGGGACCACAAAGCTACCCCCTGCGCTAAAATTTTCGTTTTGAAAATACATTAAAATTTTTTTTATTTTTGTTTTTGTAGTGGGAAATACGTTTAATTAATAATTACACAAGTATACAATTTCGGGTCAATTTTTTGACCCGAGCAGATGAGAACGATTTGTACCGTTATTTGGTGCCCTAAACTCAGATCTTCAATCCGTTTGTCAAGATTGGTTTTAGTTTTCTAGTTCGTGGATGGTGGCGGTACTGCGCTCTTATAACACCTGTTAGCTGACCACGTTGCATCGAACATCTTTCGGAATTTGTTTTTGTACTGTAATTGTTCTTCGGAACGTGTGAAAATGCCGAGAAAACGTTGCACAGTCGATTCAAAGTGTTTTTGTTACGTTTGTGGCTGTTATATGCTCCCAAAACGTGGAAAAATCGGTAACTACAAATCACCGGATTACAAACAAGTTATCGACAATTTTTTGAAGAATTACCACAAAATTGGAGCTCGAATGTCTCTCAAGGATCATTTTCTGCATTCACATTTTTCCCACAAAACTTGGGCAATACGAGCGACGAGCAAGGAGAGCGTCTACATCAAGATATAGCAAAAATCGAAAGGCGATACCAAGGATTTTGGGACGAAGGCATGATGAGCAACTACTGTTGGACCCTAAAGCGTAAAACAGATCCCAAGAAATATAAAAGACTCAGTTCAACCTCTGTTCATTTCTGATTTATACTTTTCAATTCAATAAATGGCCCTTAATGGTCAAGAATACTAAAATAATGAATTTATTGAATATTTCGAAAACTAGAATCAATTTCAAAAAACGGGCTGCTGATTTGGATTCAGCCTCCGAATCTACCTTATAAACAGTTTTTGATTGCTCAGGTCAAAAACCGTGTAAACTTGTGTTATTATTTAATTTTATAAAAAGCAATTTCGACAATGATTCGTCCGCGGGTTTTCATCTCTGATCAGTAAGCATCATTTTGAGTGCCGAAAATGATCTGTCAACACCAACTTGTGTCGCAGGAACTGAGTGCACCACTTTGGCCAGCTGGTATAAGTTAGGGAAAAGGTTTCGTTACTCATCCCAATACTCTATAATATTGGAGGTCAAGCAAATTAGCTTTGGGGTATAGTCGTCAATTTCGGCATATTCTTTCTTGATGAGGTCTGCTCGTTCTCCATCCTCAATTTCGTCTTCAGAAGCTTCTTCAATAGTTTGCAAAAACTCGTTCATTAGCGAGCGGGTATTTGAGTTTTGCGATGTACCGAACGATGCTGACGCGCTTGAGCTGCTTGAGCAAGGCTGTGCTATTGCACTAGTCTGAAATATTAATTACTAATATGTTATATATAAATGATATAAATGGGTTTTTCACATTAAAAAGCTGCAAAAAAAACTGCTTTAATTGAGCTCTGGCGAGCATTAGGCTTATTGGGTTCTGCAGCAATACTCGTCTTATCCGTGGATCCAAGTAGATACTGCAAACGATTGCATCGCACTCCAAAAGGCTCTCTTCCCTGTCACGGATACACTGGCTCAAAGCTTGGATTTCACTGGTACTTGCTGGTGCAACAGTGAGCTTGAGCTCCAGCCATAGCTTGTAGAAGTCACCCATGAATAATTAAGTGCTTTGTAACTTTACTGTTGCATATAAAATATTTGCATAGGTTACATTATATATATATATATATATATATATATATATATATATATATACTGACTGAGTATCGGGTATATAAATAAAGTTGGAACTCGGTTTTTTTGGTATTCTGTGACAGCCCCGAAAAAATTTTATAATATTTTTCGAAAAACCGAATCATATGATTTCTCATTTCTCTGGTGAAGCATTATTAACAATTAAGGGGTCCCAAGTAGAGATGGGACGGCCTGGCCCGAGCTGGAGCCTTTAGTAAATATGACCGGCCGGTGCGGATCTACAAATGTAATTTTGTCTTTGGGCCGTTATCGTATCGTATACTCGTCTTAGACGAGTCATTTGGATTTCGTAAGATCATTTAGTAGCTAACTGTAGTACGCTTGCTTGTTAATTCAAACGTACGAGTTCGTTCAGTCTACGTCCTTGTGCATTAATTTTCTGCGATAAGGTCACACTATTATGAAATGAAATTTTTCTCGCTTTGCCGTCGTATTTGAGGTAGCAGTAGAAAACAATTTTTGTGGAGCTTGAATTACTTGTCGAAATTTATTTGTTTCAAGCGCACGCCTTTTCTTTTAATTTCCCGGTTGCTTAATGAAGAAATAAAGCCACGCCAAGTTTTCAGTTTTAATTTCCAGAAAAACTATTCTGGATTTTTACTTTCCAATTTGTACAATCTGTTTAGTTTTTTTATTTTGACAAATAAAGATGGAATAGGGATGGAATAGGTTTTAACGGCTGTCGACATCATCTAACATAAGAAAGATAATAAAAAAAATTTGTCGTTAAAGTCTTTTTTACATGTTCAACTATCTAAAAAAATCCCAGAAAATTTTCCCAATCTCGGCTAATGGTATATTTTTAACGTACTTCAAAAAAAAAATTTGTCGTTAAAGTCTTTTTTACATGTTCAACTATCTAAAAAAATCCCAGAAAATTTTCCCAGTCTCGGCTAATGGTATATTTTTAACGTACTTCAAATCGTACTTCAGTTACCTCCTCGGACTTATGGTAAAATAACATGAGAGGTTTTTACATTTATAACTTGGAAAATTTGCGCTTCATATATTGGCAAAAAAAAATGTTTTACAGATAATCCTACCCAATTCGTAGAGTTGTGCAATTTTTTACCACAACCTCAAAAAACACTTCTGTGGTTTAATGGACCTGAACGGATCTCGAGAAAAATGGATGAAGGCACCCATCATAGAACCCAGCAATCTTGAGAGAAAGGCTAAACATGTAAGCTTGCCAATCGCACCTAACGCACTTGGGGACGAATTATATACATGCAGGCATAGCAACTCGTTTTATAAGCTGCAACGCATTGTAGCATATATGTTACGCTTCTGCTACAAAACCAACAGAGCGCATACAACGACACTCTGCGCAAGAGAACTGAATTATCCCCGCGCTATAATCCTGCGAACCATCTAACAAGTCCAGTTTACAGCAGATATAAAACAGTTACAACGCTTTAAGACGGTGGAAAAAAAGAGCTCGATCATATTGTTCGGAGCAGCAGCCGTTAATATCTCTTAAGTCTCGTCTTTCTTAAGTTTTCTGTTATCGCGCTCATCCTATGTACGCTCTCACTGCATACACGCACACACATATGTAACGCTCTTACTTCTTATAAGCCACTGCTTCAACCCCTCCATCAGTCTAGTCGGTCGTTCCTCTTCGAGGCAGTCGGTCAGCAGTACTCTTCGTCGCCCAAAACACCTAGCACCTAAGTCAAAGTCCACGGCCACGGCCTCTAACAAAAACAATATCGAACAATAAACGCCAAACCTAACCTAAACAACGGAGCAATTTTTAATTTGTAAATGTGGAGTCAGAGTTGCCGAAAAAGCTCGGCAGCTTCCAACACATATCGTTATCTCCCTTCCTAGGGGACGATGAGCTTATCCGAGTTGGTGGTAGACTTGAAGAAGCTCTAATTCCATACAACGCAAAACATCCAGGTTTGCAACCATAAAATTACCCAATAGTCAAAATGATTTTGCGTGAACTCCATGAGGAGAACATGCATTGTGGTGCCCAAGCATTAAGGGCGATTGCAAGACAACAATATTGGATCATTAATGACAAGACAATGGCTAGAAGCATCATTCACAGCTGTGTTAGATGCACCAAAGCCAGACCAAAGCTGATGCACCAGATCATGGGCAATCTTCCAGCACAGTCTCACAAGCGCGCCTATTTCTAAATGCAGGCGTCGACTACTGTGGACCAATTTCGATCCATCATAACATCCGAGGCAAAAGACCAGATAAGGCATATATCGCCGCGTTCTGCTGCTTTTCCACAAAGGCAGTGCACCTGGAGCTGGTAAGCGAGCTGACCACAGATGCATTCTTGGCAGCCCTGCGTCGATTCTTAAGCAGACGTGGAAAGTGCCAAACTATTCATTGCGACAATGCAACGAACTTTGTAACCAGCTTAATGAATTACAAAAAGCTATATTCAGCTCAAAGGCAAGTGCTCTGATCACGAATCATTGCAATAAAAAACCAGTGGAATTTAAATTCATTCCTCCCAGGGCTCCATCGTTTGGCGGCTTTTGGGAAGCGGCAGTAAAATCAGTAAAAAAGCTGCTGATAACAACCACCAACACATCCTCCTTGACATTTGAAGAACTAAACACAGTGATAATCGAAATTGAAGCGATCCTCAATTCTCGACCCATCACTTCAATGTCAAATGATCCCACTCATACAAGAGCGCTCACCCCAAGACACTTCTTGATTGGTGAACCATTGACAACGCCACCTGACGTCAATACTGATCATCAAGAAAAACACTGGTATGGCGCTGGAAATTGGTATCGCGCCTAAAGCATTCATTCTGGAAACAATGGTCTACGGAATACCTACGGAAGTGGAAGACCGCTTCACCAAACGTACCTGAAGGATTATTAGTTTTGGTGAAGGAAGACAACTTTCCACTAATGAAGTGGCCAATGGGTCGCATCATTAAGACATATCCTGGCCAGGACAACCACGTATGAGTGGTTGATGTTAAGACAGCATCTGGCGTAAACAAGCGCCCCATCACTCGTCTAGCGCCGCTATTTCCAGAAGATGTGGCCACCCACACAGCGAATAAGTGCTGTTGCTCATGCTTCCATTAGCGTTGTCCCAGTCAATAAATGTGACACAATTCGCAAACAAGCCTGGAATATTCTATGAGAAGCTTCGAACATCAAGAATAGCAACTTCTGAGTGGACCATGATCGTATGCTATGACTTGGACCCATATTGGAAGGGTATGCAACTAATGTCAGAGTTACGATACATGTGCCCTGAACTAAAAAATGTTCCGGCATGCAATTCCATAGTTCAACTCTTTCAATATGTGTATAACAAGCTACAAAGAGGAGACGTTTTAATGAAAAACTATCGAAAACTCAAATCACCGCTGGATATAATAGGAAATGAAGCAAGCAGTCTTTTTGGTGTTCTAATTGAAAAAGTACAGACTTTTTATTAAATCTGATCCAAAATCAAACATCAATTATTGACGCTACAATAAGCGTAGTCAGAGAAGACAAAGTATCCACAGATAATCGACTAAAAAATTTGGAACAGCAAATGACTACTATCAACCGAGAAAGAGGGTCATATCACAGCGATCATCTGACTAATAACACAACTAACCCTGCTCACAACAACTCTCCAACGAATGCAGTCCGACATATCTGATGTACTAATCGGTATTCATCATCGGAGAATAAGAACCACGCTGGTGTCTCCCGAGCACCTAAGAGACCAACTAAACCAGATACGGGATCATTTGCCACAAGATCAAATGCTGCCGGTCACAACGAAGGAAGTGATTCAACTATACAGAATCATGCCGAAGGAACCCTTACTGCAACACACGTCATCTTCAAGGTGACGCTACCTCTGGTCTCAAAATTTTAGCTCCAAGTCTTCAGCATCATACCAATTCCCTTCTGGGATTCAGCAAGTTTGAGTCTGTTCGACATCAGAATCACCACAGTAACTGTGAACATCCACCGAGACCAGTTCATGGGCACTACCCAAGAGGAATTCCGACGTTGTCTTAAAATACACAACGAGGAGTTCATCTGTTTTTATTGTAAATTGCGCCTTTTGTCATGTATTAAATAGAGAACGACGCGTCTGTGCTCATAAGTGGTTTATTCAGAACTGAAGAGATGACATGTGTACATATGTACTTACATACGAATAGGAGAGACGAGAGATAACAGAGGTTCTCGCTGTTCATGTACATTATGTTAATTAGCGTTGCCAGACAGATCATATTATGGTTACACTTCAAATTTCAACACTTTTGCTTAAGCATAATATTTTGTGATTACAATGTATTAATCAATTAATCCAAGCGATTTTACAAATCTATAATGCTTTTGCTTACATAAACTTTTGGTTAATACATCGGCAACGTTTTTCTGTGTGGATACATATTCAAGTTTTATCTCTTTACTTTCTACTTTGTCTCTAACAAAATGATATTTTAAATCTATATGCTTTGTGCGTTTATGGTGAATAGGATTTTTCGCAATATGATGCGCACTGAGGTTGTCACCATAGATAGTCATTGGCCCTTGATTTGAGTATCCAATCTCTTGCAACAGACCTTGTAGATATACTGCTTCTCTAGCGGCTGTTGATAGCGCCACATACTCTGCTTCGGTGCTGCTCATGGCGACGACGCTCTGCTTGGCTGATGTCCACGAAAACGCACTACCAGCTAGGAAGAAAACGTATCCGGAATATGATTTTCGGTCCAGCTTGTCATTTGCCCAATCAGCATCGGCGAACCCTTTTACTGGCTCTCCAGACTTTTGGTAGATGATGCTCATATTCATTGTGCCTCGTAAATAGCGCAACACATGCTTAGCTGCAGTTTCGTGCTCCACATGAGGGTCTTGGTTTCGCTGTGATAGTTTGCTCACAGCATGAAGAATGTCGGGCCGGCTCAAAACTGCTAAGTACATGAGCGAACCAATTAGTGATTGATAATATGTCTTATTTACCTTTACACATTCTTCATCTTTACAACCAACGTGAAAACCTGGGTCAAGTGGTGTTGCGACTGGACGGCAATCCTGCATACCGAAAGTATTCAAAACGCTTTCAATATACCTCTTCTGGCACAACTTGAGGGCGCCTTGTTTGCCTTCTCGATGAATTTCCATGCCTAGGAAAAAGTTGAACTGACCTCCATCTTTCATCTCAAATACGGATGCGATATTTTGCTTGATCGCGCTGACGTCCATCTCTTTTGGACAGATGATTATCAGGTCGTCGACGTAAACTGCTATATAACTGAAGCCTTGTTGATGCTGTTTGACGTATAGACATGGCTCGTGTTGACTTTTTTTAAAACCCATGTTAACCAGCACCTCGTTCAATGTGTCATTCCAGACACGTCCAGACTGCTTCAGCCCATAGATAGCCTTTTGAAGTTTGAGTACCTTGTGGGGGTTCTGCTCATCTATAAAGCCTACGGGTTGCTTCATATAGACGACTTCTTGGAGTTTACCGTTGAGATACGCGTTAGAGATATCCACCTGATGCATGTGTAACTGCTTTTCTGCAGCAATCGCAAATAACATTCGGATTGTCTCATAACGTATCACTGGAGAATACGTCTCCCAGTAGTTTACGCCAAACTGCTGGCCACATCCTTGTGCCACAAGTCTCGACTTAAACCTTTCAATGTCACCGTTTTGGTTGCGTTTAATTCTGAAAACCCATTTTGAACCTATAGCCTTTTTTCCGGGCGGAAGATTGACAGGAGTCCATGTATTATTTGACACGAGTGCATCGAATTCCTTTCGCATAGATTTTTTCCATTCTTCTGCATCGTGGCTTTGCAACGCCTCTGCAACGGTCCGTGGAGTCTCAATGTCATCGGAGCAGCTAAGATTGTTGAGGACATTGTACTGCTTCTTTGGTCTGCCAGGTTGACCAGTACGAATGATTTTTGGCCTTCCTGGGCCACGTATTTGTGGGATGTCTTCTTCATCTGAGCTGCGGCTCTGTTCTGGATCGCTTGCACTTACGAAGTACTCCTCCTCATCATCATCGCTGTTGTCAATGTTGCTAATCGTTTCGTCTTCGGGCTCAACAACAGTTTGTACCTGCACAGGTTCTTCGTTTGACTCAAAGCGTATGATGATTTTTGCAAGATCCTCAGTCTGATCTCCATTTTCGTAAATATCATTTACTTCCTTGACGAACTCACCCTCCACAATTTTGACGTCTCGGCGTTCCACTATCATTCGCTTTTCTTGGTCATATAAACGATATGCTTTTGCTGCAAAAAGAGTAGCCAACAAAATGTACTCCTTTCCTTTTGCAACGAATTTGCCTTTTTTGGTTTTTTCCAGTGCAAATGCGCGTGAACCAAATATTTTCAGATGGTTTACCGACGGCTTGCGCTTGTTCCAAGCCTCGAAGGGGGTGCATCCATTTAACGCTCTGGTCGGACATCTATTTCTCAAATATACTGCAGTTCGAACGGCTTCAGCCCACAAAAATTCTTTTAAATTTGCATGAATTAACATACTCCTAGCCATTTCAACGATTGTACGATTTGCGCGCTCAGCAACGCCGTTTTGCTGAGGTGTGTAAGGCACCGTTAGTTCTCTTTTTATTCCGCACGCATTTAAAAAATTTGTAAATTCATTGTTTATGTACTCAGTACCGTTATCGCTTCGCAAGGCTTTGATTGTTTTTTCGGTTTGGCACTCAACATAACTTTTATACATTTTAAATTTCTCAAAAACTTCATTTTTGGCGCGCATAAAATATACGTGAATTTTTCGCGAGTAATCGTCTATAAATGTAACAAAATAACGGTTTCCAGCCAGAGATTTAACATTCATAGGTCCGCATACGTCGGTATGGATCAATTCGAGAACACTTTTCGTAACACGTTCTGCCTTTTGTGGGAACGGCAATGCACATATTTTAGCCTTATTGCATGTGTCGCAATTTGTGTTTACGGATACGTTTTTAATTTTCATCCCGATTACACGTTCTTTCTCACAAAGATTCTTTAAATTTTGAAAATTTAAATGCCCGTAGCGGCTATGCCATTTTTGCAAGAGATATATCGGATATCAAATGCACTGCATCAGTGGTTTTTCCACTCCATACACGTATAAATTGTTTTCTTGTACCGCTCGCAACATTATATGTCCATGTTTATTTCGCACTAAAGCTTCTGAATTTCCGAATGTACTGACATTCCCGAACTCGGCTGCTTTGCTCACCGATAAAAAATTCATTTTTAAATCCGGCACATACAACACGTTTCGCAATTCTATATTTGTTTCATTTGATTTAATTTTTACAGTTCCAATACCTAGGGACTCAATATACTTTTCTGCAGCCAACATAATGGTTGTGTTTTTCTTATTAAAGGTTTCAAACAAATTTTTATTACAACACATATGCGATGTTGCCCCACTGTCGATACACCAAGAATTTTTCGCTGCTTAACAACGCAGCTGTGCATTAAACAGTTTGATTTTTCATCCCTTACGCACTCTTTCGTATTATCTTTGTTGCTTTTGCACTCGGATGCGCGGTGCCCGCTTTGTTTACATTTGTAGCATTTTCCTCGAAACTCGCGATGCTCGTTGGATTTCTGGCCGTCTCGTTTGCTGTCTTTTCGACTGGCGCCGTAATTCTTCGAACGCGCACCGTTTCTTTGAGTCTGTGTGTGTGCGTACACTGCCTGTACAGCAAGCTCACGATCGTCTCTTTCGTCTTTACGTGCTCCTTCTTCAAGTATTTTTACTTTTACCGTTTCGAACGACGGCAGACTGTCGCGTGTTTCTATCGCCACGACGAAATTCTCCCAACCGCTGGGCAAGCTCGACAACAACATTATTACTTTTAGCTCGTCTTGAATGTCGATATTTAGCTCGGCTAACTTTTCAGTAATTTCCACGAAAGAATTTACATATTGTACCACGCTATCACCGTTTTGCATATTTTGCCGCAAAAGTTTTGGTATAACTGTACCTTTCGCACTGGTCCCACTGACACATGTACATCGCGTAATTTTTGCCACGCCTGCTTCGACGTTGTGCACGACTTTATGTGCATCAACTGCGTTGCTTTTTACATTTAATATAATACATGCCAACGCCTTTTGATCAGCCTTGTCCCACTGTGCCAAGTGTTCCTGTGTTCCTGCTGCTTCCTCCTGTGGCCTTTCGGTTTTACCACTTACATATGTCCACAAATCCGTTGTGATCAATACACTACGCATGGACATAGACCACACATCGTAATTGTCTTCCCCCCAATTTTTCAATTTGCAGAGACACACTCATTTTGTTTTAATTGCTACACGCCACTTTCTAACTGGTGCACGATTTATTTGCAATTGCATCAAACAAAATATTAACTTCCAGTTCTACCACGGTTTTTTAATTGTCTTTACTACACGCCCGATCTTTCGGTGATCTGGGCCCATAACCTATTGTAAATTGCGCCTTTTGTCATGTATTAAATAGAGAACGACGCGTCTGTGCTCATAAGTGGTTTATTCAGAACTGAAGAGATGACATGTGTACATATGTACTTACATACGAATAGGAGAGACGAGAGATAACAGAGGCTCTCGCTGTTCATGTACATTATGTTAATTAGCGTTGCCAGACAGATCATATTATGGTTACACTTCAAATTTCAACAGTTTTGACCACCAGACGATCTTCAATGCTGACAATCGCTGTAAGTTTCAGCAGTTTAACAATAAAACAGAAACACTATGTCAGGTAACACACACAAAGGCTGAAATGGTGTGGTTAAAAACTCAGCATCCAAATAAATGGATCTTCGCAACGCATTCTACAACTAAACTTCAAGCAGTATGCAACGAAGTTCCGTCCACCATAACACTAGAAGGAACTGGCCTACTCTCCCTGTCTCCTGGATGCACTGCTCGCAATACTGAAGTAAGCATCAGCACCTTCAGCACCACAATCAGCGAAGTAAAATCGACCTACACTCGGTTTGGTAACATAAGCCCATCGGAGACAACACCCTCGCCACCAATGGGGCAACTGAAGAACCAGAGATCAGACTATATTCAAGAACTTGATGATCTACGCCAGCAACTATCAGCCATCAATAATCACGAGTTGCCACACAATCTCACCACCGTGCAGCACCATCAAATCGCTGCGTATGCAGCCCTAGTAATATCAATTCTATTGATTACTGCCTACATTTTCCAAAAGAAGTATCAACTATGGAAACCAAGGCCATCAAATCACGATCCAGCCAAGTCATCACCCCCTATTCCCCTTACACGCCGATTTGCCGTCAACTTGGCCGATGGTTGATTGAGCTCATCATGGCGATGCTGTAGCTGAACGTCTCTAGGCTCCACATTTCCTTTAACTATACCTCTCTTGAATATTGAATGAGATGCACCTGTGTCCAAAGTTAGTAACAGCTCGGTTCCATCCATGACGTTCTTCGAGTTTCGCTCCAACTGGGAAACGAGAATTGTGGGACAGTTCGTAGTATGAGTTAGCCCTTGCACCTCTGTGCCCACTCTCTAGACCCAACTTTTTGATATGCCTTTGTTCCTGTGGTGATTTCCGCTCCATGGACCAGGATCTCGTTCTTTTTTATTCTATCGCGACATTGTCCCGCCATATGACCCGTTTGGTTGCAAATGAAGCATCTTCCGTTGAATTCTCCTTGTCATTGGGTTGTTGTCGATCGATTACCATTATTCACTTCAGCTTGTACAGTATGCACTTTTGGTGATGGACGGCATATCAATAGCGATGTTTCAAAGGTCAATGCTTGACTGACCGCTTTCTCTTACAAATTTTCTCTGCATCAGAACCATTGCGCGACGTGTGTCTACGTCCCTGATACTGTCTATAAAACAATTGATTTTGCATCTCTGCAGAATGTCGTTTGGGGCCTCATTGTAAGCCAGGCGTGAGAGTCGCTCCATGTCTGTCGCTAACTCTTGCGAGTTTATCAAGCAATAAACTTCCCGTAAGTGGTCACCTCCATATCGGAGCTCCAGGGCACGCTTAACAACCTCGTAATTCAATTTATCTGCGTCGGGAATCGATTGTAGCACCTCAGCAGCAAGACCCTTCAAGGTAGCACCAAAGCGGCCGCGCGGTCAGCTTCCGTCCAATTATTCTTCGACGCTGACATTTCGAATTGTGTTATGAAAACGCCAAATGTTGCTGTGCCATCAAAAGAAGGTGCAAAGAATTTCGGTTTAGCTGCTGTCATGTTGTTGACAGGAACACCCAATTCCAATTGACGGAATCGGTCCTTGATCCGATCTTCGAAGCGATTTTCTACTTGCCGAATTCCGTCATCAAGACGTCATCAAGATCTCTTCATTCAGACGCTGAAGTTCTTCTGAGCTTTCCTGGAATTTCTTGTCATCGCTGCCCCATTTCTCTTCCATCTGTTTTGTCATAGCTTCTAATTTCTGAGATTGAGCTTCACCTTGATCCTTTACCAAATCCTTCACTTGCATTATTATCTCTTGCTGTTGGTCACCTTGACCCTTCATTGCCCCGCCTTGATCCTTAATCTGCAGCATCATCTGTTGATGTTGGTCACTGTGATCCTTCAGCTGCAGCATCATCAGTTGCGTTGCAACATGCGTTGCAACATCATTTGTTGCATCATCTCCATAAATTGGCCATTTTTCGCCGCCGTCTGTTTCTTCGCCACTCTCGGCCTGGAGCCTTGCTCATCCAAGAACTTAGAATCCTCAACATTGAGGCCTGCTCTCTCCATTGCAGCTTTTAGCCGCAGCTGCAGTTCTGCTTTCAAGCCGATCGTTAGTAAGCCCCGCTCAGCCAATTCCTTCTTCCAATATTCAACTTTTAGCGCTTTTTTTACACCAGTTGTTACGTTTATACGGTTCTTATTTTCCGGGTTAAGAATATAAAACAGAGAGTACTTTTACTATACAGAGAGACTTTATTGGATTGGGGATTTTACGTGTTGTTCCAAAAAACTCCGGCATGACAGCAATAGTCAATAGTGGCACCGCTAAGTGGAAATTTTAAGAAATAGAAGAATTCGTTGTTGGCAATCAACTTCGATGTAACGCTTAGACTTTCTGTCGTAGCGAGCAGCCTTTGCAGTTCCTTCATTCAAATTGGCCCTTGCAAATCGCTTAACATACACATAAGTGGACAGCAAGCGAACGGCCTTGTCTTGAAATCGAATGCACGCCTATTATTGCCAATTTTTGTTCGTTGTAAAATATAATTTATTGATTAGCAGCCACCAAAAGTTTGCGGTTTTTATATTAACCCTATAAGACTATTTTCTAAAATAATAATTTTTTCTATAGTGAAATATATATAGATATATTTATAGAGTGTAGAAGCTTTCGTTTACCTGTGTTCGGAGCAGCAGCCGTTAATATCTCTTAAGTCACGTCTCTCTTAAGTTTTCTGCTATCGCGCTCATCCTATGTACGCTCTTAGTGCATACACGCACACACATATGTAACGCTCTTACTTCTTATAAGCCACTGCTTCGACCCTTCCATCAGTCCAGTCGGTCGTTCCTCTTCGAGGCAGTCGGTCAGCAGTCCTTCTCGTCGCCCAAAACGCCTAACTCCCATATCGAAGTCCACGGCCACGGCCTCTAACAAACAGTATCGAACAATAAACGCCAAATTGTAACCTTAAAAACGGAGCAATTTTTTACTTGTAAATTTTGGAGTCAGAGTTGCCGAAAAAGCTCGGCAGCTTCCAACATTTTGGTGACCCCGACGTGATCGCCGTGGACTTGTCGTGTGTTAGTAGTGTTTCAAGTAGTTCGTTAAATCATATTCGAAGGTTTAACGTGACATTTGTCGAAAAAGAGCGAACCAAAGATCGTTGTGGCCGACCGTGGCAGTTCTAGCGACCCGCTATTCGTTTTCGCTTCTCTTTCGCCGTCTGTTTCGTTGCTGCGCAGCGCACTGTCAAGACCGGCTGCATAGAGTTCTAAGCGTGATCCGTTAGCTTTCTTCGCCTCCTCTTTCGTCGTTTGCTTCAGCCAGCTCTCGTGACCGGCTGCACATATCTCTCTCTCGAATTCGAACTCGAAACAGTGCAAAACATCTCGGTCGTTCGTTTGTGCATAACCGTTGGTTCTTTTTCGGTCGTCGCTTCGTTGCTTTGCCGGCGAATACATTTTGGACATACACAAATAAAAAGTGCCGCAAAAGTGAACGCAAAACGTTTTAAACTCGTCTGAACTCTCGCGTTGCATCATTTTTATTCAACTGTGATCGACTCATACACTCCGCGTCAACAATCTATAGCCAAAACCATGGGCAAACGGAAAAATAATAGAAGGAGTGGATCTTTGGCTATGGGCAATGATAGTGATATAGTGACAGTTGGCGATGCTCCATCTAGTGAAAGGGTTAGTGCGAACGCAGCCACCACCCAATTCCCTGCATCGCGGATTTCCTTCATGAGGCTGAAGGCTAGAGCCATTTTCGACAGGCTAGAGTCCATACGCACAGAGATGGATCGTGAAAAGCTGCGCCAAATGGATGAATATGATTTGCGACGATTGTTCGAATCATTGACGGAGCTGAAATCGAATTTTATTGTGGCACACACCAGTTTGGAGGATGTGGATTTTGAGTCTATGTCCAGTGAAATACCAGGAAAATTTGACTCGTCCATCCTATCATTGAGGACCATTCTACAGCGTGAGTTGGGCAAGCGTTCGCAGCAAACGCATTGTTCCACGTTTCAAATGAACCCAAGTGAATCCCAATCCATAATGTACATGGCCAATCGATCGCGCTTGCCACAGATGCAGCTGCCCAAGTTCAGCGGAGCCTATACAGAGTGGACAAGCTTCTATTCCAAGTTCACAGCTGTGATTGATAGTGAAGCTGAGCTGACTTCTATCGAGAAGTTACAGCATTTGCGGTCTTGTTCGAGCGGAGCGGCGTTGGACACCATTAGTTCGTTGGAGATGAGCGAGGCTAATTACAATACCGCATTAGATATTCTCAAAAATCGATTTGCTAATAAACGTCTCATTCTACAGGCACACAAAGAAATATTTGGGCTGGCGCGTGGGGATTTATCTGTTGTTTCGCTGCGGGCGTTTACGGACGCCGCCACCTCACATCTTCGCGCGTTGGATGCGCTGCCAACTAAGGAGGATCGTCCACGCACTCTGGAAGAATTTGGACAAGCAGACTCAAGTTAAATGGAAAGTAGCTTCGTCGAATCACGATCTTTTATTCTGGGAGAAATTATCTGCCTTCCTGGAACAAAGATATCGTACCCTTGAAGGCATTCATCACTCCATGCGAGGGCAAGATGGTCAGGTTGGCAAGTCAGGGAAAACCGTGAGTACGCATCATCGAAAATCGTTTGTAGCATCGTGCGCTCCTGTTTCCTTGCCAATCGAAGCACCACACTCTTCTGCATTTCCCTCGTCCAACAGAGCCCTCCCATATTGTTTCTTCATTTGAGCCGCAGCCAAATCATACCGCCATGGTTGCATTGTCGCCCTCCTCGCCGCAAGCTCATATATCCCAGCGTCCGTCTGAGCCTGTTCTATTAGCCACCGTCGTCGTTCTCGTCAAAAACAGCGCTGGAACTTTCATGCCATGTCGCGCATTGTTGGACTCGGGCTCGCAATTGCATTTCGTAACTACTCGTCTAGCTAATCAGCTTCAACTGCGAAAAACTAAGCTGCTGACTGCAGTCTCTGGCATAGGAGATGCTAGCTTCTCAACTGAAGGTATCTCAGTGGATCTCGTTCTGGAATCGCGGATTTCAGATTTCACTACTAGCACCACTGCCGTCGTTGCCCAGAAGATTACGGACAGTCAACCTCGCGTCTCAATTAGCACTGCTAATTGGCCTATACCTTTGAATATCCAGCTTGCTGACCCGTCGGATGACCCGGATCCGGCTCCGATGAGCAGATCTATCCGCTGCGGCTTATGGAACGACGGGTCAGCAAGCTTTTCTTTGAGTTTCTGTGTGTAGGACAAATTCAGCTGGCGCCTGGATTACCTTTGCTGCAGAAGACACATCTCGGATGGATTCTATCTGGTGGCGGGCACTCGGCCCCCAACTCCTTGTCGTTCATCGCAACCCAATCTTCGAATGACACCAATCACAGCACTCGGCTCGATGACTTGGTTCGTCAATTTTGGGAAGTGGAGCTCATCTTTGAGCCAATCGCTAGGGCAACCAAGGAGGAACTTCACTGCGAGGAACACTTCGTCAATCATCACACTCGCTTACCCTCAGGGGAATACTCTGTTCGCTTACCTATGAAGCGAAGTTTAGAGTCCTTGGGAGATTATTATTTGCAAGCAAAGCGGCGCTTGGAAAATTTGGAGCGCAAGTTTGTGCGTAATCCAGCTCTTTATGAAAAATATTCGGCATTTATGAAGGAGTACCTGTCCCTCGATCATATGTCTCTGGTGCCCAAGGAAGATAGGCACAAGTGCAAATATTTCTTGCCACATCATTGCGTCATCAAAGAGGACAGCTCCACAACAAAGCTGATGGTCGTATTCGACGGCTCTGCAGCTACCACATCTGGTCTTTCGTAAAATGATCTGCTTATGTCTGGTCCCACCATTCAAGCTAAGCTATTTCACACACTCATCCGTTTTCGTACATTTTCCATTGCTCTTACAGGTGATATCGGTAAAATGTATAGGTGTGTGCGTGTCTCAATTCCTGACACCATGCTCCAATGCATATTGTGGAGGGACTCTCTTGACGACGACATACAGACCTTCAAATTAAACACAGTCACCTATGGGATTAAGCCTGCATCGTTTTTAGCTATTCGAGCTGAGTATATGAGTCGTCTTCGTATCCATTGAGGTCGGAAACCATTCTACAGGACTTCTACGTAGACGACATGATATCTGGAGGCAATTCGGTCGAGGAAGTGCTAGATATTATGCGTCAAACCACGGATCTTCTTGCTCGAGGGAACTTTCAATTGCGGAAATGGTGTTCCAATTCCCCTGATGTGCTTCGTAAAGTCCCAGAGGCCGAAAGGGAAAGTTTTCTGAAGCTGGATGATGGCAGTGATGTAACCAAAGCGCTTGGGCTCATTTGGGAGCCCCATAAAGACAACTTTTTGTTTACATTTGCTCCTCAAGTCGGTGTTGGCAAGCACACTAAGCGTTCGGTGTTGTCAACCATTGCACGGTGCTATGATCCCATGGGTTTGATCGGACCTACATTGACAAGAGCGAAAATAATCATGCAGCGCATGTGGAGGGACAAGCTGCATTGGGATGAAAGTCTTCCTCAGCCTTTGGAATCGGCCTGGACTGAGTTTTGCAAGGATTTCGCTACTGTGGGTTACGCTACATTTCCTCGCTACGTACTTCAACCTAAGACCCGGTTTGAATTGCATTGCTTCTGTGATGCCAGCCTCCAGGCCTATGGGGCTTGTATCTATGCTCGTTCGTTTACGGATACCGCCGCTGTGGTTCATTTGCTTTGTTTGAAGGCTAGGGTTGCCCCAATGAAAACACTCACGGTGCCTAAGCTTGAACTATGCGCAGCGTTCTTATTGGCCACTTTGCTTCGCGAAATCAGGAAAATGGATACCTCCGACTGCCCAATCATTTGTTGGTCGGATTCAACTGTGGTCCTGTCTTGGCTACGAGAGGAACCATCCAAATTCAACGTTTTTGTCTCTAACAAGATCTCGGCCATACAACAACTTACCAGGGGCATGGATTGGCGCTATGTGCCAACTGAAATGAACCCAGCTGACATTCTGTCAAAGGGAGCCGCGCCTCAGGAGCTCTTGCATTCTAATCTGTGGATAAATGGACATGCTTCTTGCAAGGAGAAAAAGGTTGCTGGCCTGAACGGTGCTCGCCAGAAGTCAATCTTCCAGAAATTCGACATAGGGTATTGCTTTCGTCTGAGCGTGTCGACATCTCGCTTTCGTTTAAGCACATCAACTCATTTGGAGTCATGATGCGCATTTTTGGTTACGTTCAGAAGTTTATCAGTAGGACGAAGTCACCGGATCTCTCATCTGAGGACCTTCGCAAAGGATCGCACTTGTTATGTCGCATCGTTCAACGGGCCCACCTGTACCCTGAGTACCTTGCTCTGCGGAAAGGGAACTGCGTAGACGCTTCCAGCAAAATCATCTCGCTCTCGCCGTTCATAGATGACTTTGGTCTGCGGCACTCAACTCTCGGCTTCGATGCACGCCACCCAATCATTTTGCCCAAGGATCATCCATTGACGTTCGCCATCATTACGCACTTTCATCGGAATCATCACCATGCTGGTCCGCAGTCGCTACTTGGATCGATTCGCTAACAGTTTTGGCCCATCGGCGGCATGAAAACTGTGGCTCGCGCCTTGCGAAAATGCGTCATCTGCAGCTGGTCCAGACCTCGTCTTGTGGAACACATCATGGCTGACCTACCGAAGGATCGAGTACAGGATTCGCCTGCATTCAGCGTCACTGGAATTGATTACTGCGGTCCCTTCTACTATAGGCCAGATGGGCGCAGTCGAGCACCGATGAAATCTTACATCTGCGTGTTCATATGTTTTGCAACAAAGGCCGTCTGGTTGGAATTGGTGAAGGACCTAACCACTGCTGCTTTCTTGAGCGCCCTCAAACGCTTCGTTGCCACGCGCGGCATTCCCCGATGCTTTTGGTCGGATAATGCCACCAATTTTGTGGGCGCAAGGAACGAGTAAGAGGACCTTCGGCGGCTATTTATGAGCGAGAAGCATCGTGCTAAAGTTTATAATCATTGCATCAACAACGGCTTCGATTGGAGATTCATACCGCCTCGCTCGCCGCATTTCGGCGGCTTGTGGGAGTCAGCAGTGAAGACGGCCAAGCAGCATTTCTATCGCGCCTTGGGATCGTCACTTTTTGGAATCGACGAGCTGCGGACATTGGTCTGCCAAATCCAGGCTGTAATGAATTCTCGTCCTCTTATCTCGATTTCAGAAAACCCTGAAGATCTTGACGTCCTTACACCCGGAAATTTTTTAATTGGTCGTCCTCTGATGGAGTTTCCTGAGCCAGACGTTACGGGTCTCAACTTCAATCGACTCGATCGCTGGCAGCGAGTCTCCTGTGCCCAGCAGATCTTTTGGAAGCGTTGGAGTGAGGAGTACCTGACTCTGCTTCAACAACGTGCCAAATGGCGCACACCACAACCCTCAATCCAGGTCAACAATGTCGTTTGCATCAAGGATGAAAACTTGCCACCGTTAAAGTGGCCCTTAGCGCGGGTGATCGAGGTTATCGCTGGAGCTGATGGCGCTGTTAGAGTTGCCATCCTGCAGACACCCTCTGCAACCACTCGTCGAGCCGTCAACAAGCTGTGCGTCCTTCCAGTTGAGGATCCTGTTAAAAGCCCTGGTGTTTCAACGGGGGGGAGTATGTTCGGAGCAGCAGCCGTTAATATCTCTTAAGTCACGTCTTTCTTAAGTTTTCTGTTATCGCGCTCATCCTATGTACGCTCTCACTGCATACACGCACACACATATGTAACGCTCTTACTTCTTGTAAGCCACTGCTTCAACCCCTCCATCAGTCTAGTCGGTCGTTCCTCTTCGAGGCAGTCGGTCAGCAGTACTCTTCGTCGCCCAAAACACCTAGCACCTAAGTCAAAGTCCACGGCCACGGCCTCTAACAAAAACAATATCGAACAATAAACGCCAAATTGTAACCTAAACAACGGAGCAATTTTTAATTTGTAAATGTGGAGTCAGAGTTGCCGAAAAAGCTCGGCAGCTTCCAACACATATCGTTATCTCCCTTCCTAGGGGACGATGAGCTTATCCGAGTTGGTGGTAGACTTGAAGAAGCTCTAATTCCATACAACGCAAAACATCCAGGTTTGCAACCATAAAATTACCCAATAGTCAAAATGATTTTGCGTGAACTCCATGAGGAGAACATGCATTGTGGTGCCCAAGCATTAAGGGCGATTGCAAGACAACAATATTGGATCATTAATGACAAGACAATGGCTAGAAGCATCATTCACAGCTGTGTTAGATGCACCAAAGCCAGACCAAAGCTGATGCACCAGATCATGGGCAATCTTCCAGCACAGTCTCACAAGCGCGCCTATTTCTAAATGCAGGCGTCGACTACTGTGGACCAATTTCGATCCATCATAACATCCGAGGCAAAAGACCAGATAAGGCATATATCGCCGCGTTCTGCTGCTTTTCCACAAAGGCAGTGCACCTGGAGCTGGTAAGCGAGCTGACCACAGATGCATTCTTGGCAGCCCTGCGTCGATTCTTAAGCAGACGTGGAAAGTGCCAAACTATTCATTGCGACAATGCAACGAACTTTGTAACCAGCTTAATGAATTACAAAAAGCTATATTCAGCTCAAAGGCAAGTGCTCTGATCACGAATCATTGCAATAAAAAACCAGTGGAATTTAAATTCATTCCTCCCAGGGCTCCATCGTTTGGCGGCTTTTGGGAAGCGGCAGTAAAATCAGTAAAAAAGCTGCTGATAACAACCACCAACACATCCTCCTTGACATTTGAAGAACTAAACACAGTGATAATCGAAATTGAAGCGATCCTCAATTCTCGACCCATCACTTCAATGTCAAATGATCCCACTGATACAAGAGCGCTCACCCCAAGACACTTCTTGATTGGTGAACCATTGACAACGCCACCTGACGTCAATACTGATCATCAAGAAAAACACTGGTATGGCGCTGGAAATTGGTATCGCGCCTAAAGCATTCATTCTGGAAACAATGGTCTACGGAATACCTACGGAAGTGGAAGACCGCTTCACCAAACGTACCTGAAGGATTATTAGTTTTGGTGAAGGAAGACAACTTTCCAATAATGAAGTGGCCAATGGGTCGCATCATTAAGACATATCCTGGCCAGGACAACCACGTATGAGTGGTTGATGTTAAGACAGCATCTGGCGTAAACAAGCGCCCCATCACTCGTCTAGCGCCGCTATTTCCAGAAGATGTGGCCACCCACACAGCGAATAAGTGCTGTTGCTCATGCTTCCATTAGCGTTGTCCCAGTCAATAAATGTGACACAATTCGCAAACAAGCCTGGAATATTCTATGAGAAGCTTCGAACATCAAGAATAGCAACTTCTGAGTGGACCATGATCGTATGCTATGACTTGGACCCATATTGGAAGGGTATGCAACTAATGTCAGAGTTACGATACATGTGCCCTGAACTAAAAAATGTTCCGGCATGCAATTCCATAGTTCAACTCTTTCAATATGTGTATAACAAGCTACAAAGAGGAGACGTTTTAATGAAAAACTCTCGAAAACTCAAATCACCGCTGGATATAATAGGAAATGAAGCAAGCAGTCTTTTTGGTGTTCTAATTGAAAAAGTACAGACTTTTTATTAAATCTGATCCAAAATCAAACATCAATTATTGACGCTACAATAAGCGTAGTCAGAGAAGACAAAGTATCCACAGATAATCGACTAAAAAATTTGGAACAGCAAATGACTACTATCAACCGAGAAAGAGGGTCATATCACAGCGATCATCTGACTAATAACACAACTAACCCTGCTCACAACAACTCTCCAACGAATGCAGTCCGACATATCTGATGTACTAATCGGTATTCATCATCGGAGAATAAGAACCACGCTGGTGTCTCCCGAGCAACTAAGAGACCAACTAGACCAGATACGGGATCATTTGCCACAAGATCAAATGCTGCCGGTCACAACGAAGGAAGTGATTCAACTATACAGAATCATGCCGAAGGAACCCTTACTGCAACACACGTCATCTTCAAGGTGACGCTACCTCTGGTCTCAAAATTTTAGCTCCAAGTCTTCAGCATCATACCAATTCCCTTCTGGGATTCAACAAGTTTGAGTCTGTTCGACATCAGAGTCACCACAGTAACTGTGAACATCCACCGAGACCAGTTCATGGGCACTACCCAAGAGGAATTCCGACGTTGTCTTAAAATACACAACGAGGAGTTCATCTGTTTTGACCACCAGACGATCTTCAATGCTGACAATCGCTGTGAGTTTCAGCAGTTTAACAATAAAACAGAAACACTATGTCAGGTAACACACACAAAGGCTGAAATGGTGTGGTTAAAAACTCAGCATCCAAATAAATGGATCTTCGCAACGCATTCTACAACTAAACTTCAAGCAGTATGCAACGAAGTTCCGTCCACCATAACACTGGAAGGAACTGGCCTACTCTCCCTGTCTCCTGGATGCACTGCTCGCAATACTGAAGTAAGCATCAGCACCTTCAGCACCACAATCAGCGAAAAAAAATCGACCTACACTCGGTTTGGTAACATAAGCCCATCGGAGACAACACCCTCGCCACCAATGGGGCAACTGAAGAACCAGAGATCAGACTATATTCAAGAACTTGATGATCTACGCCAGCAACTATCAGCCATCAATAATCACGAGTTGCCACACAATCTCACCACCGTGCAGCACCATCAAATCGCTGCGTATGCAGCCCTAGTAATATCAATTCTATTGATTACTGCCTACATTTTCCAAAAGAAGTATCAACTATGGAAACCAAGGCCATCAAATCACGATCCAGCCAAGTCATCACCCCCTATTCCCCTTACACGCCGATTTGCCGTCAACTTGGCCAATGGTTGAACACCATCTCAACGGCCGGGAGAATGTTGTCATAGACTTATACTTAATTAATATTACAGAATATACAGTACACTCTCATACACAAATACTCATAAATACAATTGTCCTTGTCACTTCATGTGAATGAATATGACGACACGAAAATCACATTAGCAACTAAGAATAGACAATAGCACTTGTAAACTCGAACCCACCAAAAGGGATCAAGCAATAAACTATTTACTTTATTGCTGCCAAGTACCTAAGTAAATGCACTGGAATGTAACCTCTCGCACAGAGTAAGTGCACCCTATCTAAAAATACACACTCACAAGGAGCCCGTGCGTTCCTTCAAATACAATAAGATTACCACTGCTAGCTATATAAGGATATGCATTTGTTGAATACAATTTGTCTTGTATGTGCTTCTCAAGTTTTGGCTTTGACCATGCCGTTTACTGTCTTGGCTAGGACCGATATCAAGGATATGGGTCGAACGTTTTTGATATCAGTAAGGTCCTTGTTTGTTTTGGTATTGGTGCAATTCTGATTGATCTCCATTCGACTGGAAAGTCACACCTAGCCACTCGAAAGTTGTAAAAATTTACCAATTCTCTCTTTGTGTTGGTGTTTAGTGCACTCAGCTTCTCATAGGTGATTAGATCTAATCCTCTTGCTGTTTTTCTATTTCTAAATCTTCCAAGGAGAAGAAAGTGTTTTCATGATCCTTGGTTGAATATATTTCTTCGTCAACATCTCTTTCCTCAGAAGTTATTTGTTTATTTAGGAAGTCCAGATAGAGCCCAGCTTTATCAGGGTAGAAAACCTCCAGATTGTAAGGAACCTCCAGGCTTCTCTTGTGTTCGAGTTGACATCGATCTCTGTTAACTTTCTGGCATAGCTTAACAGCCTTTTTCCATTTGACCTTAAGGTCAACAGAAAAACAATAATTTTGAAAAGAGGGTTCTAAAGCTGCCTTTTCTGCGACTCTACAAACTCCCTGAACTATTTTGCTAAATTTTCGTCCCAACATAATTTTGGCCATTTGTTTTTAATTTCATAAGTAGCAGCTTTTATTTCTTGTTGGATGTTCTTCGCTAGACTTTCTATATTTTCGTTAGCCTCAAACTGGCTTAACTTTTTAAGTAGCCTGTTTTTGGCTAAGAAAGTTTTGAGTTTGCATTGAAAACCTGCTGTTTTAAAGGTTAATGGGTGATGGTGGCTGCCTCCTAGGAAAAAGTTTTCACATTTCCATTTCCCTATTTTAATGCCCTTTGGGAACGTTAAATGGGGCACAGACTCTGATGTTGAGTCGATGTGTCTCCTGAAGGTAAGACTATGATCATTTGCTAGACTATAGCCAGCGTTTGACATCGCCTGCTTAAGAAAAGTTCCTTTTCCACTGTTTATTTTGTCTCCAAGAAGAGTATGTCTTGCATTAAAATCACTTACAATTATCACGTTTTCGAATTAGTCTAAATATTCAAGGAGATTGTCAATTGCTTCTTTGAACGATGCAAGAGAAAAAAAAGGTTCAAAATATACTGAGGTGATAAAAAACTTTTCTTTCTTTCTTTTGTTGTTAATGGTACTTGCTATAATTATATCTTGATCTGTCTTATACATCAGTCTTTTAATTCTTAAGTCTTTTTTATAGTCAATCGCCAATCCTCCATAACCGTCCTCTCTATGTTTTTCAAACATAGTGAAGTTGGCAAACCGAAGTTTTCATTATTTAAATAGAATTCGAGGTCATTTTTGTTAGCTTTAATCGATTGAATGTTATGCTGTACAAACTTCATATTCATTTCAATGTTTTAAAAAAGTTCGTTTCTCTCTGTTTGTTTTTGCATCTATCTACGCTATGTTCCATATTATTTTGATTTGTAGTGGTCCATTTTTTGGATGGATTTGACACTTCACTTGAGTTGACCAAACGAGACAACATGTTCATCATCTGATGAATGGTAAATTTGTTCTCTTCTAATTCTTTGCTTTCGAAAAAAGTTACATGATCACTAGAATCGTTAGTGTGAGATTCTAAGTGATAGTGAGGCTTTTGTGAAGGAACCATTGGTCTCTGCACTAACCTGCTCGCATAGCTGTGCTTCTTTAGAACTTCATTTGCTTTAACATCTTAGTTTTGTATATTACCCTCATCCTTGTCTAATTTTGGATAATTCTTTTCATAATTGTCTAACAACGAAAAATTTTGATGAGCTGAGTAAAAATTTGTTCGAAGAGTTTAGGAATGACACATAAATTGGAGATACAACGGTAGTTTGAAAAATCTGATTTTATGAATGATTTTTATGAATGGGAATTATGTAAGATTCTTTCTAGACGGTGGGAAAATCACTAAGCTCGAGAGGGAGGTTGAACAGTTTTAAGAGAGGCACGCAAAGAGAATCCGCACAAAGTGTAAGAATGGCACTGGAAACCATATTTGGACCAGTAGAGAAAGAAAATGTACATAATTTTAAATCAATGAAGGGGAGTAGCTATTATATAGGCACATTGCTATGGGACAGTGTTAGGTACATAAATTATAGAGAAAGTAGAAAGGTTCAAGAGCATCCAAACCGTTTTCAGGAAACACTTAAAAAATACCTCTAAACTATCACATTAGATTCATTTCAAAGGGATGACCTACCTGTTTGAGGGTTGTTTGAATCGCAACATGGAACCAATCGTAAAAAAACAGGTCCATTGTCAGTAAGAGGGAGGAGAGAGAATATAAATGAGCGAAGGATCGATTTCGATTTGAGAGGATTTTACATGAGTGAGAAAGAGGATTGAGATCGAAGTTAGTTTACATTATCACCGATAGGTGGCGCCACCAAGTAGTAAAGACAAGGGACGGTCGTATTTTAGACTAAATTACCAAATTCACAGCATGCTGCTGCAGCATGTGCTTAAGCATGTACAGCTTGGCAACATGTTGATTTTAAGTGTGCATCATGTTGCTATGTTATTACGTGATCATGTTAAATAAATACTTATAGGATATTTTATTAACATTGAATTGGGGAAACAATTGTTGCTATGTTATGAACTGATCATGTTAAATAAATACTTATAGGATATTTTATTAACATTGAATTGGGAAACAAATGGTTGAAGTTTCTGATATTTACATCCTATACAAAAACATAGAAAGGGACTGGTTTTCTAGATGTCCGTATAGAGGGTTGAATAAGAAAACACATAATTAAAGGAGATATATACAGGAGCACACAAAGAATAAAACGAGGGGGAACGTTGTGAGTTGCTGCTTCGACCGCAACTCTACATTTATACCCGATACATAGTCATTACGCAAAGAATGCGTCCGAGAGAGACAGAAAATCAGTCAGAACGTGTCAACGGGCGCTGCGTAGCCACTGCAAATTGATTTGTTACTTTTGGCTATAATAATAATCCGATCTGATTCGGATTCGGCAAGATTCGGCAATCTGGTAGATATGGCCATTCTCTATGATTGTGCGTTTTTAATTTTCTCCTATCTTCAAAATTGGGGTTGCCACAGATTTTTGTTGTTTATGGCTGCGGAAGGGAATGGGGCGAAATTTTGAAACACACTTGTAGCAGTGAGCTCTCTGAGCAAAAAGAAATACACTTGTAGCAGTGAGTTCTGCAGTGAAAAATTACAAATAGTTTTGTAGCAGTGAGAGCTCTACAGTCAGGTCTAATAGTCTCTGAGATCTGTGGATGCTCCAGATTTTCGTCCTTTGCGGGGGCGGAAGGGGGTGAGGCGAAATTTTAATAACAACTCGTCAAGGTCCGATATCACAGGAGTGTGGATACCAAATTTGGTTGCTCTAGCTTTTGTAGTCTCTGAGATCTAGAAACTCATATTTAGCAATAGGCAAAGCCGGCAATGATACGTGTGTGTTAGAGAGAGACAGGGCGAGAAAAAATGAAATTGTTTTCTTCATTCTGGCTATAATAATGACACGATCTGATTAAGATTCAGCAGTCTAGAAGATATAGTCGTTCTCTACGGTTCTGCGTTTTTGGTTTTCTCGTATTTTTAAAATTGTGGATGCCACAGATTTTCGTCCTTTGTGGGGGCGGAAGTGGGCGGGGCGATGTTTTGAAATATACTTGTAACAGTGACATATCACAGAAGGCTGGATACAAAATGTCGTTGCTCTAGCTCTTATAGTCTTTGAGCACTAGGCGCTGATAGGGACGGACAGACGGACAGACAGACATGGCTCAATCGACTCGGCTATTGATGCTGATCAAGAATATATATACTTTATGGGGTCGGAAACGCTTCCTTCTGGACGTTACACACATCCATTTTCACCACAAATCTAATATACCCCAATACTCATTTTGAGTATCGGGTATAATTATAATAGGAAGACATAAAAATTAAATAATGCTACTTATAGTAAATATACGACCGTCCCTTATCCTTACTACTTGGTGGCGCCACCTATCGGTGATAATGTAAACTAACTTCGATCTCAATCCTCTTTCTCACTCATGTAAAATCCTCTCAAATCGAAATCGATCCTTCGCTCATTTATATTCTCTCTCCTCCCTCTTACTGACAATGGACCTGTTTTTTTACGATTGGTTCCATGTTGCGATTCAAACAACCCTCAAACAGGTAGGTCATCCCTTTGAAATGAATCTAATGTGATAGTTTAGAGGTATTTTTTAAGTGTTTCCTGAAAACGGTTTGGATGCTCTTGAACCTTTCTACTTTCTCTATAATTTATATTCCTCCTTTGTGTACCTAACACTGTCCCATAGCAATGTGCCTATATAATAGCTACTCACAGCTAACAGCTAGTACAGAAACTAGTCATATTTTAACAACGATGGATGACCTCGAAATTATTTTTATCGATTCCCAACCGGAATCAACCATAAATCTGGACTCTCAGGCGAGCTCCGTAGACCTATCCCTGATTTTTGGGATTAAGACCCAAACCTATCTCGAGAGCAATCTCGATAACTTCAACTGGTTAAGTGAGATTAAATGGGATGATGACGACGATGACCCAAGGAATGCAACGCCTAATAATGATACATTTTCCCGGATGATGACAGCATTTTCGATTTAGTAGATAATCAGGACCACGATAAAAGATCTCGACTCCAGGAACTACTTCGGGACGAAGATGATGATGATTTAATTGCTGCGGTAAAAATAACTGAGGCGAAATTTTAATAATACGAATACATATTTCTATAATAAGAAAACTTTATGTATTTTTCTTAAAATAATAAATACAACACATTTAAACACAATTTATTTTCAATGTTTTCTGTTTTACTTTTGATTGGTTGAATTTCACTTCCTCTTATTACAAGAGAATCATAGGATTCGTTTGAAACAGGTTTCTTCAAATGAGGATTACACAAAAAGAATAAGTGGATTTCAGGTAGAATATAGGTACAGGTTACATCATATTATTAGATAGCCCAATAGGAATCGTTTGAAACAGGTTTGTAAACAGGTACAGGTCGTTTTGTATACGAAATATTAAGTAGGTGTTTGGGGCGATAAATAGGATGTCATTTAGGAAGAAAACCCTTAGCCCTATTTCAAAAGTGAAAGTGGTCAGTTCAAAAAATAAAAAAATAAAAATGGCATCAGCAATTAAGTGCAACATGTGTGATAAGTTCGTCGACTTTATAGAGTTTCAATCTCATTATGAGAGATGCTCTCGTAATAATGTGGTGTGTGACCTTTGCTCTAAGTCCATAGACTTAATAGAGTTTGATTCTCATTATGAATCATGCTTGGGACCTCGAAATGCTTTTGAGGTTCTAATGAGCAGAGGATCTACTTCAAGTGATTGGATACTCCGATGGAACTAAGGATGATTGACTGTTCAATTTGCGGTGAAAGTTTTCCTCCGTCTAGGGAAAGACGCCATATGATGTCAGACAAACATAAGAATGCAAGAGCAGCGCAACTGGAGGAAAATGAAAACGTCATTTTAATTTCAACGGAGTCGCGATTTCCTTTAAAATCATATCGTGTTCACTCAAATAAAAGTGAACAGATTGATTTAAAAAAATTTTTTCATGATTGCAAAATGAATATTAGCAATTTATTGCCTCACTGTATGAGTGAGTACAGATCAATAAAATACAATTTAAAAGTATATGGATTATACGTTAAGCAAACTGATGATGATGAAAGCTTAACGGAAACAATGAAGCATTTCATTACACCATACAAACCAATATATGAAAACGAGCTGATTGATGATCATCTAAATGATACCATCGAAAATTTAATAACTCTCAGCAGTGAATTCCAGGAGAAGGATTCAGGTTGGGCAATAAAAAGTTTTAAATATTTTGAGCTAACCATGATAAAACTGGAGCATATCGCTGCAAACAGGTTTATCCAAGCTCCCAAAAAAATTAAGTCACGAAATGCACTAATAAATGTTAAAAATGACGATGATTTTTTATACCCGATACTCAGGAAGGAAGCGTTTCCGACCCCATAAAGTATATATATTCTTGATCAGCATCAATAGCCGAGTCGATTGAGCCATGTCTGTCTGTCTGTCCGTCCGTCCGTCCATCCGTCCGTCCGTCCGTCCGTCCGTCCGTCCGTCCCTATCAGCGCCTGGTGCTCAAAGACTATAAGAGCTAGAGCAACGAAATTTTGTATCCAGCCTTCTGTGATATGTCACTGTTACAAGTATATTTCAAAACATCGCCCCGCCCACTTCCGCCCCCACAAAGGACGAAACTCTGTGGCATCCACAATTTTAAAGATACGAGAAAACCAAAAACGCAGAATCGTAGAGAATGACCATATCTTCTAGACTGCAGAATCTGAATCAGATCGTATCATTATTATAGCCAGAATGAAGAAAACAATTTCATTTTTTTCGCCCTGTCTCTCTCTAACACACACGTATCATAGCCGGCTTTGCATAGCGCAAAACATTAGCGCCTATATCTCAGAGACTATAAGAGCTAGAGCAACCAAATTTGGTATTCACACTCCTGTGATATCGGACCTTGACGAGTTTGTTTCAAAATTTCGCCCCACCCCCTTCCGCCCCCGCAAAGTGCGAAAATCTGTGGCATCCACAGATCTCAGAGACTATTAGACCTGACTGTAGAGCTCTCACTGCTACAAAACTATTTGTAATTTTTCACTGCAGAACTCACTGTTACAAGTGTATTTCTTTTTGCTCAGAGAGCTCACTGCTACAAGTGTGTTTCAAAATTTCGCCCCACCCCCTTCCGCAGCCATAAACAACGAAAATCTGTGGCAACCACAATTTTGAAGATAGGAGAAAATTAAAAACGCACAATCATAGAGAATGGCCATATCTACCAGATTGCCGAATCTTGCCGAATCCGAATCAGATCGGATTATTATTATAGCCAAAAGTAACAAATCAATTTGCAGTGGCTACGCAGCGCCCGTCAACACGTTCTGACTGAATTTCTGTCTCTCTCGGACGCCCTCTTTGCGTAATGACTATGTATCGGGTATAAATGTAGAGTTGCGGTCGCAGCAGCAACTCACAACGTTCCCCCTCGTTTTTGTTTCAAGTGGTGTGTTTTATCATCATTAACCTATGGAAAACACCTTAAAACTGTATATCAAACGGCAGCATTAAAAAAATTGCCCGAGATAAGTTAACAATACCATCATCCTATCGGTGCGGAAACATACGGCAAGACATCATATATTATGAAGGAGTAAGACTGAATTTTTCTGGAATTGAGTTTCCAATAACAAGCAAAGGAATCAAGCGTTTCGAATCAGCTAATGAGGATTTTAGCATCAATGTATATGAAGTCGATGAAGATGGAAAAAACGTTGTAGGACCCACAGTGAGGACTAAGAAAATTCGAACTCACCACATAAACTTGCTTGGAATCAATAGTGATAATATGCAAATGATGCATTATGCATATATAACGTGCATGAGGAAATTATGTTATTCACAACATAGTAAATCCCATAATACTGCATATTTTTGCGAGAACTGTTTGCAATTTTATAGTACAACAAACACTATTCATGACACTAAGGAGTGTGGAAAAGTTGCTGCTTTGTATCCTGAACCTAATACCAAAACTGTATTCAAAAGTTTTTCTAAAAAACTATCACCACCAGTAGTAATTTATGCTGACATCGAAGCAGTTTTGGAAAATTACCATATAAACCTTAATGATCCATCAAAATCATCAACTACTATAGCACAGAAGCATACAGCATGTGCAGCATCATTTTATATTGTACATAAATACAATACTCATCTAAATGAGATGTGGACGACATATGAAGGTAAATATTTTCACAATACAACAAAGGTAATAAACTCATAAACATTATGATTTCGTTATTTCAGGACCGGATTGTATCCAAACATTTTTTCAAGCGCTTATGATGAAAACCGATGGACCTTATGAGAAGTACTGGAAGTCCTATAAAAAACCAATCTACCAGTTTAACATTTGGGATGAGGATTATCAGGAGCACGGCGTGTGCTATGCCTGCGAGAAACAAATTTCTGATGATGATCGAGAAAAATTCTTTGATCAGTTTACAGGCCAGTATGTAGGGCCTATTCATAAGGTGTGTAAACAGACATTTAGATTAAGCGATCCCTTTTTCCCTGTAGTTTTTCATAACTTATCACGTTATGATATACATTTATTTGTTACATCAATAAAAGATGAACTTAGACCCATTCCTTGCAATAAAGAGTTATATATTGCGTTAACTCAAATTTGTAAACTCGATGATTCTTATCTTCATCAATATAAAATCAGATATATAGATTCAAATAGATTTTTAAATTCAAGCTTAGAAAAACTCGCTAGTTATATGGACATAGCGAATTTTAAAATTTTGAAAACTAAATATCAAGGTGAAAAATTTGATATGCTACGACGAAAAGGTGTATTTCCCTATGATTATTTAGATAGTTTTAATACTTTTGATGAACCCCTGCTTCCTTCGAGAGAACATTTTTATAATTCACTAAATGATGAGGAATGTAGTGTTGAAGACAACAACTTTGCTCAGAAGGTTTGGAGCGCATTTAATTGCAAATGTATCAGAGATTATTTAAAATTATATTTGGAAAGCGATGTTTTAATTCTTGCTGATGTGTTTGAGAATTTTAGGAGTCCTTGTTCCCGAGTGTACAGGTTAGATCCCATTAATTATGTTACTGCTCCTTCAGTTTCATGGGATGCAATGCTAAAATACACAAAGGTAGAATTAGAACTTGTTAGTGATCCTGACATTTATAATTTTTTAAAAACTGCTGTTCGTGGAGGGTTGACCCAATGTACTCAACTCAACGGATTCGGAGTCGACCCCTTCCATTTTCTAATTTTAAATTTCTAAGTAACGATGAAATTTCATCTTTCAACGTTCTTAGCATATCGACAGCTAGTGATGTAGGATATATTTTAGAAGTAGATTTGCGATATCCTGATGATATTCATAATAAGCATAATAGCTTACCTTTTTGGCCAGAAAATAAGATTCCACCAGGAGGAAAGCAGACAAAATTAATAGCTGACTTAACCGATAAAAAGAACTATATAATACATTTCAGACAGCTACAGTTATGTTTAGAGCAAGGCATGATTTTAGAAAAAATATCTCGAGTTGTATCTTTTAATCAGTGCTGTTGGCTGAAACCTTATATTGACCTCAATACATCTCTTAGAAAATTAGCTAGCAATGACTTTGAGATAAACTTTTATAAATTAATGGTTAATGCCGTTTACGGCAAAACTATGGAAAATTTAGAAAAACGTCGTGAGGTTGCATTAGTTAAACATTATAATTCAAGACAGAACTCAGCAGGGTTTAGACAACGCATAGCGAGACACAATTTCCACAGTGTTGAAATCTTTGGAAGTAATTTGGCTGCAATTGAATGGTTAATGTATGACTATTTCTATAATTTTCATTCTGTAAAATGTCCATCGTCAAAAATACTATAATCTCTAATCTGGCTAATAACAAAGAACTAGGATTAATGAAAGACGAAAATGCAGGTAGAATAATGACGTCGTTTGCAGGATTAAAGGCGAAAGCATACTCATATTTAGTTGCTAGAGATGATAACACTGACTATAACGTAAAAAAAAAGTAAAAGGCGTAAAAAGTCAGTAGTGAAAAGATTATCTCATACTCATTATATTGAATGCATAAAACATAAAAAATCTATTATGGACAACAAAGAGTTATTAGAAGTAGGGGTCATAAAATTTATACTGAAATTGTAAATAAGATAAGTCTAAATTATAAGGATGACAAAAGATTTATATTACCTGATAATATTTCAACATTAGCTCATAACCACTGTGAAATTCAAAATATTTTAGATGCTAGTAATAATACACGAAATATTGTATAAGTAAATTTAACATTATATTATTACCATTTTTAATTTGTATATAATTAAAACTATACTTTTAATGTAAAATAAAATGTATTTAATGTAAATATACCAAAATAAATAAAATCTAATAACTATTTTGTGTGTTTAATTATTTTAATATACTCTTTTTATCTATCCATGAATTGTGTGTTTCATCAAAACCTAACCATTTAACAAAAACTTGTTCCTTTTTCCTTCTGAGTATTTTTTTCCACTAAGAAAGCATTTTTATCTTTCACTTTCTGGAGTTCTTGATCATAAAATGAGCCTTTAATCATTTCCCCTTATAATCCTGCAGTTCATATGTTACAGGATTAGTAGACTTTACTTTTAAAATTTTAAAAACTTCGGTTGTCCAGTTTGGATCATATCCCTTCGTAAAAATACCTTTGTATTTACTTATTCTAACAGGATCACCAATGGAAAACTTGTGTTTAGGAAATACCTTACAAATATTATAAGCTGTTTTCAAAATAAACTCTTCATTTTGTTTGGTTACTTCTATAGGCTTCATTTTTTATAGTACGGTGATATGAATTATTGTAATCATTTACTAAGTCATGCAAGGTATATATACACACATGATTACCCTGCATACTAAACATTTTCCACATGCGATTTTTAATGTTCTATTAAAACGTTCACAAATAGATGCCTAAAGGTGTGTATATGTATGGTAATGGTTAATGTTATTTTTTTCATTAACTCCCCGAAGGCTACATTGAAAAACTCCTTTCCTTGATCAGATTGTATATTTTTAGGTATCTGTTTAGATATTTTGAATATTTTCTTCAATGCTGATGAAACATCTAAAGCTGTTTTAGACTTAACGGGAACTGCATGTGCATACTTCGAGAACGTGTCAATCACTGTTAGCAAATATCTAAATCCTTTGTTTTCCTTATAAAAGGGTATCATTTCAACTAAATCGATTTGCCACGTGTCATTAATTCCCTTTTGTACGAATTTACGACGAATAAAATTTTTTCTAGCAGGTTTATGTATTTCATTAACAACTTGTTGCTTACTCATTTTAAATATAATTTTTTATTTTTTATTGTTAGGTTGGGAAGATTGCTTATTTAAAAGTGATTGCTTATATTCAAGAACATCGCGTTTTATTTGATTACACATTTTTTTGGAAATTTCAAAGCATAAACGGGTTAAATCTATTTGCACATTTCTATCATAAGTACCGTCCAAATCAGCTAGTTGAACATCATATTTTTGTAAGGCTGCACACTTAGGAATAATATTATTATAGTAAAGGTATATAATTTGTTGCTTAAGTATCGTATTCCAACATAAAAATGTGGTAAAAAAAATACCTAATCTTAAAAATGATCTCCAGGACTCACTATCAAATTCAATTTTATTTCCAAACTGATTTATTATAAAAACATATTGCTTATCTGATTTTCGAAATCTAAAATTACATTTAATAGTGGTCAATAATGGATGGTCTATAATTGTATCAGGCATCAAAAAATCATACTGATCAAGTTTCAATTGGATATACTCCTTGTATGTAACCAATTGCATCCATTCATCTTTATCTAAACCAACGAAATTGTTTTTGTTTTGCTGCATCCATATCATTGGAGTGAATTTTCTTGTAGTTGAAAAACCGCATTTTAGCTTTAAATTATGTACTACATAATATTCGAGACCGAAAATGACTTCGTTCGTTCTCTTTGTAGTGACCAGACGTGTTGTTGTTTTGCGCTCCGCTTCTTTTCCTTTTATTTTGCAAATACAGCCGGTGTTTTTTCAAAATAAACCTCGATTAAAATCCTCATTTAACCTACAGTAGAAAATCTGTCCTATAACGCGAGTGCATGCCTATTGTTATTATTAAAAATTTGATTTTTTTGAAATTAATTCTGTGCGTTGGTTAATCGTGTGTTTGTGTGTTGCTTTCTGTAAGTACGCTCACGCTGAGTTTAGCCCGCTCTTTATCTCGTAGCCTTTGCTTTAGCTATCACTCTCTCCCTATTATCCAAATAACTGTTCTTTCTCTCTCGCTCTTTTAACTTTCTGAGCTCTCTGTTTAGTAGCTCTCGATATAACCGCTCTCCTCCCCGCTCTCTTTTTACTAATTCCGCTTTGAGCGTTTGTCTGGCACATTGGTCTGATACCAATTTGTTTTGGAATTTTAAATAGTTGATTTTTTTGTTTAATAATTAAAATGGAATTCGCTGTGGTCTGCGCCAAAAATCATGCAATAAGCAGATCACCCACGATCAGCCGATTATCCCCTGCTGGCTCTGCGACAGCGTAGTGCACGCAAAATGCGCTGGATTTTCTGGCCTTGTGGGTGATGCCATTTCAAAGCGTAATGGTTTGCACTACAGTTGCGAGGCATGCCGTGCGGTGGAGAATGACATGGTAGCATTTATGAGGCAGACGCGGAGTGGCTTTAAGGAGCTGACCGTTGGTTTTAAAAACCAATACGATCGGCTCCTAGCCATGGAGGCTCAGTTTAGCGGTTTAAAACTGCTGAATGAGTCTCCGAGGCGCAAAAGGGTCACTCCGCGGGATCTGCAAGTGCCAATAGTCGCTCAGCCGCTCGTTGCCGAAAATCGGACTCCGACCACCCAAAGTGTGCAGCAGCTGATTTCGTTTGCCACCCCAAGGGCAACGACAGCTGCTGGCGATGCAGATTCGGTTGCCGAATTCATCGCTTCGGAGAATGTGCAGCCAAGTACGTCTGCAGCGTCCGTGTCCGTAGTGTCCGCAAGCTCACTAGTTGTCCCGTCCATCCCGATCCCACCAGTAAATAGACGTTCCGGACCTCCGGATATTGCCACCACAGGTACTAGGCCTGTGGTGCCCAAACCCACTGGTGGGAGTCCCACCAAAACGACAAGTTTTTGTCTCACGGCTGGCCCTGATCTCACATCGAATGATGTAACTGCTTTTATTCAAAGCAGAATAAAAGCCGTGGGTTTAAAGGTGGAGAAGTTCAACTTTTCTTATGCCAGGGAGATAGCCTCTTTTAAGATAAGCGTCTCCCCAACTCAGTTTGACACCATTTGCTCTGCCAAATTTTGGCCGGAGCATTTGGTGGTGAAAGAGTTTAAGGCAAAGAAGAAGAATAGGCCCCAATAACTCTCACAAATCATCCCAGTGTGCCATCCTCATCCTCAACGTCAACCTCAACTTCCTCAACCCTTCTAAAAAACTAACTTCCCTCTTAGTAACTTATCAGAATGTTAGAGGCCTGCGTAGTAAACTCAGCATTCTTTTCCGGGATAGTGTTTCATTTGCTTCCCATGTTATTGTGCTTACCGAAACCTGGTTAAAGCCGGACATTCTTAGTTCCGAGGTTTTGACAGGCCGGTACACAACTTTTAGGAAAGATCGTTCGTCTCGACGTGCAGGAGGGGTTCTGATTGCAGTGAACTCTAACTTCGCGTCGGAACACTTCACAGTCCAAGTCCAACAGGAACTGGAATTCCTGTGTGTAAAACTGATTCTTCCCGCTTTCGCTATATTCATTACTTGCTCGTATATCCCACCTTCTTCGGATATTTCAATTTATGAGCAGCACTTGTCCGCTTTAACCGCTGTTTCTTCCTCGCTCGAAAAATTCCTTGGGTCGATTGCTTGATCTGTGCTTTGTATCGGATCCGACCATAGTGTTGTTAACCCGAGCCCTTCCGCTCACTATACCTGAAGACGCCTACCATCCTACTTTCGAGGTGTCACTAGATATAGGACCAACTGTATTGGATCGGTCGAGTAGGCTACCTGTACGTGTCCGCTGCTTTCGTAAAGCCGAGTTTGCGAAGCTTAATGACCTCATTAGGGATTTTGATTGGTCCGCTTTGTACTTGTGCACTGATGTCATAAAAGGCACAAACATCTTTTACAATGCTCTTGGCACATTTTTTGATTCTTGTGTCCCGCTTTCTTGTCCGATTAGATCTGGAAAACCCCTTGGTTTTACCAAAGAGTTATCCAGTCTAAAAACTTAAAATCAAGACTTTATAAAAATTTCAAGAAGTGGGTTCTCCTACTTCTCACTCTCGCTATGTAATAGATCGGTCAAACTTTTCAGTTCTTAATGCTCAATGCTATAAGAACTACCTATCTCGATGCAGGATACGTTTTTCTCAGGACCCTAAACAGTTTTACTGCTTCGTAAACAGTAAGCGTAGAACGTCCGCACACCCATCCTCGCTATCATTTTGTAATACGTCGGCAAATAATGATCAGGCAATTGCCGATCTTTTTGCCCAATTTTTCCAAACCACCTATTCTGAGGAAAGCTACTCTGGTCATCCGTACCCATACGGTTTACCGAGGTCGAACGGCATTTTCAGTCCCTTGTTAAATGAATGTTCTCTACTTCATGATCTTCGACTAGTTAAGCCGGTGTTTTCACCGGGTCCAGACGGGGTTCCAGGTTGTGTACTCAGGTACTGCGCCGAGGCTCTGTGTGGACCTTTGCTTAAACTATTCACCCTGTCCATTGATTCTTCTTGCTTCCCCCCGATCTGGAAGGAATCGTTTATAATTCCTCTCCATAAAAAGGTAGCAAGTCTGATGCAAAAATTATAGAGGTATAGCAAAGTTATCCGCTATTCCTAAAATGTTTGAGAAGGTTTTAACTCCGCACTTGCAACATCTCTGCAAGTCACTTATATCTCCAACTCAGCATGGATTTATAAGGCGGCGATCAACCACCACGAACTTGTTAGAGTTTACCTCTTTCATTATTAAAGGCTTTCAAGGTAACTTACAGACGGATGTTATTTACACCGACTTCAGTAAAGCATTCGACTCTGTAAACCATTCCCTTCTAGCACATAAACTTGACCTTCTAGGGTTTCCGCCCAACCTCCTGAGATGGATTTCTAGCTATCTTTGTTCCAGGTCTCAAAGAGTCCTCTTCAAAAACTCCCTCTCTTCACCAGTAAAGGTTTCTTCGGGGAGTACCACAGGGCAGCCATCTAGGCCTTACTCTTTACACTCTTTATTAATGACTTGCCTTCGGTATTAACATATTCTCGAGTACTTATGTATGCGGATGATGTTAAACTCTGTGTCCAGTATAAGGACATTTCATTTCATTCTCGCTTGCAATCCGATCTCAATAACTTTCAGTCATGGTGTTGTGCAAACTTGTTACAACTTAATGCCGCGAAATGCAAAGTAATGACATTTCATCGTTCTAGCCCCTTGTTGGCTCCCTATACTCTATGTGGCGGTTCTCTTGAGAGAATTACCCTGGTGAATGATCTTGGTGTCTTATTAGACGCAAAGTTAAAGTTTTCGAACACATTTCTACCATGGTAAATAAGGCCATGGGCGTGCTTGGGTTTATAAAGAGGTGGTCAAAAGAATTTGACGACCCCTATATAACAAAGACTCTCTATACCTCGCTAGTTCGTCCGATTTTAGAATACGGCTCCTGTGTATGGTGCCCTCAGTACAAAGTACACCAGGACCGTATAGAATCAGTACAAAAAAACTTTTTACTCTTTGCTCTGCGGGGCCTTAACTGGGATGCGGGTGTAAGACTCCCATCTTACTCTAGTAGACTTCTATTAGTAAACCTCCCATCCTTAGTTAACCGTAGAAAAATGCTTGGTGTGATATTTATGCGCAACTTGATCAGGGGTGACATAGACAGCCCTGATTTGTTGAGCCGCATAAACTTCACGATTCCTATTAGACTGACTAGAAATTTTATACCGTTGTTCCTTCCACTTTGTAGATCGAATTATTCCTTGCATGAACCGTTTAGGGTCTTATGCTCGGATTATAATTCCCTCTACCATATTATATCTACCACTAATTCTCTTCCTCTTATTAAATTACTAATCCTTACACACCTTTCTAGTAATTAGTAATTGTAGAGGTATTTGTATTTTGATTGCATGCTTAGTTTCTTAGTAAGTTTAGTGCTAATTTTCCTCGAATGTTAGTCTAACAGCTATCTTTCCTGCATGCTCGCGTTCGGCTCGGCTACGCGCCGCGCGTTATGCGGCAGCGCCCCTCGGTCGGTTGGGCGGGAGGAGGGCTGCGTTTTGCCTGGGATCCGCGCGTAACAGCCTTCTGCTGGTTTCACACGGGCCACTTGACGGTGCAGTAACTGCATCGCCACTTGAAAGATGCAGTCATTGCATGTCAACGTCCAGACAAAAAAAAAATCCTGCTTCTTTCTAGTGGACCTAATTCTTTTTGATTGAAGCGTGTCCATTAGGGTTGAATGCTTTTGTTAAACTAAGAACTCTTACTGAATTCGGCTGTATATAAAGGCGATAGACATCGCCGACTCATTCAGTTTCTTACAAAATCTCAAACCAACATGAACACAATCGATAGGAATTCAAGCGTTATAGTTGATTTTCAATATCTCTTTGGAAATAATAAGCAACTTTTTATTAAGGAATTGGCGTTTATGCAAACCGGAACAGTAACACCAAACTTCTTTCATTTCAAACCACCATATCATCTAAGTGAATTGGATAATGAAATGATTAAACAACAAAATATTAATCGTCAGACCATAAATGGATTGGAATGGTCAGATGGTGAAATATCATATTTAAGTTTAGGTGAAATACTTTCACCACTAAATAGATTTAGCACCGTCATTGTACGTGGTGAAATTAAAAAAAAAGTTTTTATCTAAGTATTTAACAAATAATATTATTGATATCGATATAGGAAAAAGTTTCACATTTTATCCAAATTTTTTTACAAACTGTAGAATCCACAAAAAAATTCCTCTTAGATGTGCTCTAAATAATTTATTTAAGCTATTTGTTATCTTGGAAAATTCGAACTACGCTGTCTACTGTAATGGTGACTCATATGTTTAGAATTTCAGTTTGTATTAAACACTTGTAGTAACTAGTTGTTTAAAATGGATTCATTTAAGCGTTTGTTTGAAAAGGATCCTCGCAAAAGCGGATACACACAAGTTGTTTACTGTGATTATTGCGGATCTGATACTCATTTCGAAAAAAACTGCCACAAAAAACGCGATCAGGAGACGCGTAATTAGAATATCTTAGATGTTAGAAAACATTTATAAAATAACAATAAATAAAATATAACCAAAAATACTTAAACAATTTATACATCCTTTTACAATGCTTATTTGCGGACCTTCAGGGTCTGGTAAGACAACGTTTTTAGAAAATTTAATAAACAAAAGGAATGACTTGCTAAGCATTTCAATTAATCGAATAATTTGGTGGTATGCAGAGGAGCATGCTAAACCAAATTTTAATAACATCGAATACTATAAAGGAGTTCCCGAAACAATTGAAAATGAAAATAATGAGCCTATTCTCTTAATACTAGATGACTTAATGATGGGTGCATTTAATAAAATGTATGTGAGCTATTTACAAAGGATCACACCACAGAAATTTATCCGTAATAGTAGTAACACAAAATATATTTCATAAATCATCACATACTCGAGATATTTCATTAAACACAAAATACATCGTTGCGTTCAAAAACCCTAGAGATAAGCTACAATTTCAATGCTTAGCAAGACAAATTTATCCTGAAAATTCTCAGGAGCTCTTCAGAATTTATAAGGAGGTGACAGATGAACCACACGGTTATTTACTTATTGATCTTACTCAGGGAATAAATGATCTCCTTAGATTTCGAACAGATATTTTTAATTCTGTGTATACAGTTTGCTTTTCAGATGAAAATGGTTTACAAAAAGAATCTAAATCGACTGAAAGCAAACAAACATTTATTGTATGTGCTCAACAGGGCAAATAATAAACTTCGAAATGCAATTATAAGTAATTGTGACATTGAGTTGGTAAAAGCATTAGTGGAGATAGTGTTGAATACTCTAAGAGGAAATCATAAGATATCAAAAAAGCAACTATATGCTCTAAAAAAGTATAAAAATGCATTACGTTTTATTTCATGTCCAAAACGGTCAATAAATTCTAAGAGAAAAGTTCTCATCCAAAAAGGAGGATTTTTACCTATTCTAATAATGTTGAGAAATGAACCTCGTAGTTTTTAGTTCAATGTTCATGTATATTACGATTAACCCTATTCATACGCTCATGATTGTATTGCACCGCTTAAGTAGCTATTTTTACGCGCATAGCTGTGTTGTTATTGCTCGTGTCCAAAACATAGCTGTAATGTTCTCACACGTATAGCTAAAGCCCGCAGCTGCACACGCATACAACGATGTGTACCGTTTTGCATTGGACTGTCGCATCGCCTGATCTTTCAATTCCCTTTTGGCTCGACTTCTTTTGTGGAGTTGAGTTAGTCGAAATCTCTAGATTAAACCAACCGCACGCATAGTTCATACCGCCGTATCATAGACACCCCCCGCTATTCATATACATGTGTAACATAACCACCCATATTAAATAACCAATATATGAAAATAAATAAGCTCAATATATTAAACGATTATACAGTCCACTAATTCATAAATTCATAATTCATAACCATAGCAAATTTTGGTTCTTCGAGCCGGATCTCCGCGTTTGAGTTTATTTATATACATATTGAGTGATATCGTTAACCGCTGTTTGCCATGAAGGCCCTAGTGCATCGTCTAATTCAGCAACGTGGTGCCTGCAAATCCCAACTAACTCGCGTGGCTGCGGAGGCTCAAGAGTTTGTACAGTCATGTACTTCTGTGCAAACATTAGAGCACAAGTTGGACCGACTGGTTGCAACGTTCAACCGCTTTATGGAGCTCTCTGAAGAGCTGGTCCAATATAATGATGAAGATGAATACGTGGATCCGGACTTGGATATCCCCGAATATGAGAAAAGGTTCTTTAGTGCGCATAGTATTTTCACTGAAGCCATAAGTGACCGGAGCAGTCACGATAATGAGCACGAAAACTCAAATCTACTGCTATCGAACACTGTGGAACGCTTATTTGAGGGACAAACTCAACTTCTGGAGAGGATTCGGGACTCATCGGGAACCACAGAGCTGCAGTTCGAGAAAATACGCATTCCGACGTTTTCGGGCAGATACGAGGATTGGTGTCAGTTTAGTGACTTGTTCTTAGGCTCAGTCGACAAGAAGAGTAGTCTGTCCAAGTGCCAAAAGTTTCATTATTTGAAATCCTATCTGGATGGTGAAGCGTTGTCTCTGATAAAACATATTCCCGTATCGGATGCCAATTACCAGGACGCATGGGAGAGGCTCGAAAATCGCTATAACAAAAAGTCGTTCATTCAAAACTTTCTTTCGTTGCCAACCGCAAAGGGTTCAAACATCGCCGAGTTGCGTAAAATAGTCGACACCGCCGACGAAAGTCGCTACATGCGCTGAGCTGCGACAGCCGCGATGTGTGGCTGATCCATATCTTGCTCTCAAAGCTAGACCCTGAATGCAAGGAAGCTTGGGCCACCTCCAGTGAATCGTGCAAGGAAAATGTGACCATAAATGACCTGTTCGGCTTTGTCTGCGCCCGTTCAGTCTTGTCAAGATCCAAAGCTAATCCAGGATACACACACGGTGCTGGATACACGTCATGCAGTTTCTCATCATGTGGACGTGCCAAAGACGCATGTTCGGGATTGTGTATATTGTCACGGGCAACACATTATTTATGCGTGTCCTCAATTCAAGGCTCTGGATGTTGTGGACCGCCGCAAGTTCGCAAGGGATGGTAATTTGTGCTTCAATTGTCTAAGCCGATCTCATCGAGTAAATAGGTGTAATTCCACAAACACGTGCCGTCTGTGTAAGTTGAGGCACCACACTCTTGTCCATCCAGAGGACATACGCTCTGTCCCGGTTTCCGCTGCTGTCAATACATCCGCTGACTCAACCTTCCGCTCGTCCAAGTTCGCTGCGGATGCTGATCCTGCCGTGGTCAGCCACCATACATTGGAGAGGGAACTCGGGGCCAATGGTCACGCTATGTTGCCAACGATTTTGGCCACTATAGTCGACTCCTGGGGCAACGAGACAACCTGCAGGATACTGCTGGATACTGGTTCAACTATAACGATGGTCGCCGAATCATTTATTCAACGAATCGGATTGCCGCGCACGCATGCTCATATACCACTGGTTGGTCTAGGCGCAAACCCTGCTGGGGTTACTAGAGGTCTCAGAGAGCTCAGCTTCAGTGGTGGTCACAGGTCTGATTATGAACACTTTAACCTCCTCGATTCCAGCCCAGCGGATCGAGTCGAACACTCCGATGTGGGAAGAGATTCGTGATCTACCCTTAGCGGACCCTACATTTGGTAAACCAGGCGAAATCGACGTGATTTTAGGAGCTGATCAACTTTGGATCATGGATAGGGAACAAGTTAAACCAAGTAACGCTACCACCGATGCTAGTGAGCCCGCTGAGAAACACTTCGTTCATACGCACACCCGCAGAAACGATGGCGTGTACATCCTCCAACATCAGAGCAAGGATTCTGCTCCGCCGATGGGGTCCACATCGCCGCAAGCTCTAATTCTTGCTATTTCCAGTACTTCGTGTTGGTCCGACTCAGAAATTGGACTGCATTGGCTCTCATCACCCCCACGGACTTGGAACACTTCTGTTGGCAATCGCACTGCTGGGAATCTGGAAGCTAGCTGCTTGCAGCACATTCGTACTGGGGACAATCCCGCGGACTGTGCATCACGCGGACTTCTACCAGAGGAGCTTGTAGAACACCAACTGTGGTGGAATGGACCACTGTGGCTTTTCCATTCACGTCGCACTTGGCCACCTGCTAAGGCAAAGTTCGCACTGTCGACTGAGGACGCTGCGCCGATGAAAGTAAAGGTCAAACTCCAAGTTAATCTACACATTTCCGATGAAGGAAATGATCTTCATTGTATGATCAACAAGGCTTCATCCTGGTCACATCTCTTGCGGACAATTAGCTATTGCTTTCGCTTTGAACATCGTCTTCGTTGCAAGGACCGCCTGTCATCGTTTTTATCGTCATGGGAGCTTCAATATGCCCGCTCTAGGGTAATGAAACATGAACAGATGGAGTTGTTCCAAGTGAAGTACAAGCAGCTGAGCACTGGACAAGACGAGGAAATCGCTTGTTTTCTGACGAGTCAGAAAATCAATTGGCACTTCATTCCGCCGCCTGCCCCGCAGTTTGGAGCGATCGCAGCTTGGATCCCCTTACCCCCGCTCATTTTCTTACAGGTCAACCTCACATGGCAGTGCCAGAGCCGTCCTTGTTGGACGTCAACATTAACAGAGGGCAGCAGGAGACCAACAACATAACCGTGGATACTTTTGTGAGCCGAATCAACCGCCTCGCAAGTGGCTGCTTGGGAGAATCACCGAAGTTCATCCTGGTCAAGACGAGAGGGTTCGAGTGGTCACCGTCAAAACAGCCCGAGGAGTTTACAAGAGACCTATTACCAAACTTGCATTGCTTCCCTTGTTCTGAACAGTCGTTCAGGGGCCGGTATGTTGAGAAATGAACCTCGTAGTTTTTAGTTCAATGTTCATGTATATTATGATTTGTTGGACAGAATTTCGCTGCCGTTGCAAGGGAAGTTCTTGTACCGAAAAGTAAAAACGCAACCATTCATATGTAAGGTTTATTTGTGACTGAAAAAATGCTCTGCTCGCAGGCAGATAGAGATCGAAAAAGGGAAAACAAAAAGGGAGATAAGAGAACGTCGTTTCGTTACGTCTCTCACTCATACGTCTACATATTCATATGTCTGTCAATACATGCGTGCATTGCTAGAGATGGTCATTCTTCAACACCCTTCCTCAATGCGTGCATGTTTACAAATTCCATTTATCTCAATTTAAACTTAACAATTTTGTAAATTCGACATGCTTTCTCTTAGGGAGATTCTTGGTCAAGATATCTGCAATCATATCTGTTGTACTAGCATACTTTAACTTAACTTGACCTTCTTCTACAATCTGTCGTACAAAGTGATATCTAATATCAATATGCTTGGTCCTTGAGTGATGAACTGGGTTCCTAGCCAGCTCTTGTGCGCTCAGATTATCGCCATATAAGGTAGTTGAGGTAGCTTCATCCCCACAGCCAATTTCGATGATTAAACGACGTAAGAATATGGACTCCTTACACACAGCCGACAGTGCCATGTATTCTGCCTCCGTGCTGCTAAGTGCCACGTTGCGTTGTTTCTCAGATCGCCAAGAAATTGGGCCACCTGCCAAAAATAAACATAGCCCGTATACGACTTCCGGTTAGTTCGATCGCCGCCCCAATCTGCATCCACATATCCAGTAAGTGGCTGGTGACACCCTTTGTAGTGTAGTTTGAAGTTCATCGTCGCTGCCAAGTACCTCAAAACGTGCTTCACACCAGCCAGATGCTCTGCGTGCGGATCTTTGTTCCTCTGGGCCAACTTTGCAACTGAATGCAAAATGTCCGGTCTGGTTGTGAGTGCCAGCCTCATCAGCTCACCAATCATGGATTGATACAGGACAGGATCAACCTTTTGACACTGCTCATTAGTACAATCCACCTGGAACCCCGCATCCAACGGAGTAGCCACTGGTCTACATTTGTCCATGTCGTGAGCTTGCAATAGTTCCTTGATGTATTGCGAGTGGCCTATGGTGATAGGCCCAAGCTCACCTTCACGGTGCACCTCCATGCTTAAAAACAGCTCTGGAACACCTTTGTCGATACATTCGAACGCATTTGAAATAGCCGATTTGATACTGAGCATGTCCTCTTTGGACTGGCATGCTATAAGTAAATCGTCAACATATACCAAGATTAACGATAAGTTACCTTTCCCTCTCTGCTGGTAGAGACACGGCTCGTTGTCACAGGCAACAAAACTCAGATTAGTCAGGACGCCATTCAGCTTCGAATTCCATTCCCTTCCTGACTGCTTCAATCCATATATTGCCTTTTTAAGCAGCATAGCCTTCGCTGGATAAGCCCTATCAATGTTCTTTTGTGGTTGCTTCATGTACACCGTATCGCTCAGGTCACTGTTGAGGTATGCCGTACATACATCCATTTGGTTGACATATAATTTCAATTCTGCTGCTAGCGCAAGAATAAATCGCACGCTCTCCAGTCTGCAGACTGGAGAAAATGTTTCCACATAGTTTATGCCGTACTGCTGGGAGCAACCTTTTGCCACCAACCGCGCCTTGAAACGTTCGATTTGACCATCTTTGTCGCGTTTCAGGCTATATACCCATTTGCATCCAACTGCTCGTTGTCCTGCCGGTAAGTCTGCCAACTGCCATGTCTCGTTTGCCATTAATGCCTCATATTCGCGTTGCATCGCTTCGGACCAATGTGATGCATGAATACTGATCAACGCCTCCTCGTAGGATACTGGAATCTTTACGTCGCTGGCAACCAGAGCACCAAGAATGTTGTACTCCTTTCTCGGACGGCCAGGTTTGCCGGTCCGAATCAGCCTTGGTCTGCCAGGTCCAACGCGAGGAGCTGGCTCATCTGACTCAACCTTTTCTGTTGCGCTCTCGTACCCATCAGTACCGCTGCTACTGGGATTCTCCCCGTCAACGCTTGCACCATCGCTGCTGTCTCCACCGCTGCGGTCAATGTCATCAGTATCGCCGCCAGACTGCATGCTAACTTCTGCCTTCAGAAGCTCGAATGTGACTGTATCCTTGTCGTCTTGGATCTCGTCAAAGAGAACATCTCGCCTCTCAATCACCTGATGAGACACAGGGTCATACAGTCGATAGCCCTTAGCCGCTACTGAATATCCAATCATGCGATATTCTTTGCCTTTTGGTTGAAGTTTACTCTTCCTTGGACCCTTGTCCAAAGCTACTGCAACGGAGCCAAAAACCTTTAGATGACCAACAAAAGGTTTCTTACCAGTCCACGCTTCCATAGGCGTCATACTGGTCAGCGCCTTGGTCGGTGATCGATTCCGTACATACACAGCTGCGTTGACTGCCTCAGCCCACAAGGATTCGCCTAATCCTGACTGGACCAGCATACATCTTGACATTTCCACCAGAGTGCGGTTTGCCCTCTCAGCAACGCCGTTTTGCTGTGGAGTATACGCCACTGTCAGCTGCCTCTCGATCCCATTAGTTTTCAGAAATTCATCAAACGATTTGTTGACAAATTCACCGCCATTGTCGCTCCGGATACATTTGAGCCTTTTTCCGTTTGCCGTTCAACCAGGGTTTTGAACTCGACGAACTTCTGGAAGACTTCATCCTTTGTCCGCAGGAAATGCACAAATATACGCCTTGATTTGTCATCGATGAAGGTTAGAAAATACTTTGATCCAGCAAGCGACTGTGTGCCAAAGGGCCCGCACACATCTGCATGAACTAGCTCCAATATATCTTGAGCTCTACTGGTGGTTGCAACAGGAAATGGTTGCGCATGAATCTTGCTGACCATACATGTTTTGCAATTCATATTCGCCGGGAAAACCATATTTTCAATGCCGCGCACCATTCCTTTGCTGATCAAATCTTTCATACTGCTGATGTTCAAGTGGCCGTACCGTTTATGCCACAGGGCACCATCAGCCTTAACCGCCGCAAAACAGTTGTTTTGTTTTCCTCGAAACATATACAAGTTTCCAACTCTGTTCGCCTTTACAATGCATTCGCCATTTTGGATAACTTGTGCATATTCTTGTCCAAAAGTGACGAAACATTTATTCTGTACAGCGCTGCTCACCGAGAAATAATTTCCATTCATTTCGGGCACATAGAGAACATTCTTTAACTGCAGCGTGCATATCTCTGTCTTCAGCTCTACTTCCCCTTTTCCTTCAGCTTTTAGGAAACCGGAGTCAGCCAGACCAATCATTTCTGTGTGTTTCTCGAACTTTGTGAATAACTGTTTCTCACAACACATGTGGCTTGTGGCACCACTATCCAAACACCACATACTCTTTTTCAAATTATCTGCGTCCAACGCATTTAATAGACTGCACTGCTTGTTCTCCACTCTTGCTGCCCTTTCCACATTTGCGCTCTCCTTCTTACACTGAGCCTTCATATGCCCGCGCTCACCACACTTGAAACATATCACTGTATTGTTTCTCTTCTTTTGCGCTCTCTGCGCGGCCGGCTTATGTACTGCGGTATATGCCTTTGCGTATTCCTTTTGATCTTCTGTGTTTCCCTTTCGTTCGCCTTCTTCCTTCAATTTTACGCATAGAACATCGAAAGTCGACAGACTGTCGCGCGTCTCTATGGCGACAACGAAATTTTCGAATTGTTCTGGAAGGCTTGACAACAAAACAATTGAGCGTAGTTCATCATTTAGCTCGATTCCTACTGACCCAAGGCCATCAAGAATATCCACGAACTCATTAATGTAGCTTGAAATGCTTTGCCTTTGGTCCATGCGCTTGCTTAGCAATTTCTTGTACAGTTGAACCTTTCGTACAGGTCCACTTGGTTGATGAACACTTTTCAATTTGTTCCATGCTTCGGACGACTTACTGCAATTTTTAATGTATCCCAACTGTGAAGTTTTCACACTCAATGTGATCATGGCCAGCGCCTTTTCATCCTTGGCCTGCCAATTCACACCTTCGGGAACATTCGTTGGTAGCAGGTCACCAGATGCCACACTCCACAATTCAGCGTGCACCAACACAGACCGCATTTGAATACACCAGGAGTCATAATTTCCCTCCTCTAATTTGTCTATTTGATACATCCCGCTCATTGCTGATTATCGTTTAGTCTCTGAGTCACACCGATGTTAATAGTTCGTAACTAAAACAATCACTTTACTTTTTAATTTACAAAATCCGAACCTGGGCCCATAACCTGTTGGACAGAATTTCGCTGCCGTTGCAAGGGAAGTTCTTGTACCGAAAAGTAAAAACGCAACCATTCATATGTAAGGTTTATTTGTGACTGAAAAAATGCTCTGCTCGCAGGCAGATAGAGATCGAAAAAGGGAAAACAAAAAGGGAGATAAGAGAACGTCGTTTCGTTACGTCTCTCACTCATACGTCTACATATTCATATGTCTGTCAATACATGCGTGCATTGCTAGAGATGGTCATTCTTCAACACGATTGACCCTATTCATACGCTCATGATTGTATTGCACCGCTTAAGTAGCTATTTTTACGCGCATAGCTGTGTTGTTATTGCTCGTGTCCAAAACATAGCTGTAATGTTCTCACACGTATAGCTAAAGCCCGCAGCTGCACACGCATACAACGATGTGTACCGTTTTGCATTGGACTGTCGCATCGCCTGATCTTTCAATTCCCTTTTGGCTCGACTTCTTTTGTGGAGTTGAGTTAGTCGAAATCTCTAGATTAAACCAACCGCACGCATAGTTCATACCGCCGTATCATAGACACCCCCCGCTATTCATATACATGTGTAACATAACCACCCATATTAAATAACCAATATATGAAAATAAATAAGCTCAATATATTAAACGATTATACAGTCCACTAATTCATAACCAAATAAGTTCATTGCTTTCGGGGATTTTTGGAAAAATATTGAACAATGCTTAGAAATAAGCATCAATTAAACAAAGTTATTTTAATGCATCCGAATGCATATAAAAAATTGGTAAATAATGCCCAGAAAAACGATTTAATAAAAATAACGTTTTTGCCTATTTTAAATGATAAAAAAACTAGTGACTTTAATAAATGGATTAAAATACGTCAAGAATTGTGTCGGGTCAAGCAGCTTAAATATTGTAAATTATTGCCAGTGGTGCGGCCCAAAGGAAATGCATTTTGTTGTTGTCATTTCCAATGCCCCCACTGTAAAGATCATTTGCTACCGCATATGCACATGCAGCGGAATTCTTTCGTCTCCTTATATCGCAATCTCTCGTACTCGGCTTAACAGCGGCCCCGAGCAGCTCTAACGCTCTCGGGCTATCCTACTCTCTCGCTCGCGTCTAAGCTTGCTGCATAGGGCCCGGCAATGTGGCCCGTCAGCCCTTGCATGGGCAGTCTTGAGCTAATCGTCGCAGCTATTAGATTAACGTCCTCGCATCAATCGTTCGCCCAATCATCCCCATATGTACATACGCGATAAGTTGGTTTACATATGCAAATAAATTGTGAATTATATACAACCTCTCGACTTTCATTAACTTCAAAATTGCAACAGTTATTAAAAACGCTTAATAGCTTAACATTTGGTGACCCCGACGTGATTGTGCAATAAATAATACATCAGTGCAATCACAAACTAATATAGCATTCAAAGATCTAAACTAATTGCCATCTCAACCAGTGTCATCGACCACATAAGTTATCCATACATATATACACCGGCCTCCCTTGCATATTCGGTAGTGCACGTAGCTGTTGGCTTGCGCTTCTCTTTTCGGTCATCTTCCCGCAAGAAACGTTTCTTACACCGGCCGCCTTTGTATATATGGTTTGTACATAGCTGTTCGCTTGCTGTGCTCGGTTATTGTCGTCTATTGCTCGTGTTACTCTTTGCGATCATCTTCCCGCTAGAGACGTTGGTCTTTCTGCTAACGCTGCCGCTACCATGGAAATTAATGCTGCTAACGAAATTCCAATGACCAGTGAGCAAAACAGGGTGTCTTTTTAAGCTTAAGTCAACGGAATTATGCGAGAAAATGAAAAGGTTAGCTACCGCTTGGCAGAATGAGTCGTCGGACTGTGACTACTACATGCTCGTGGTAAAGCAAGAGCAAGTCGAGAAGTTGATCGGCAAATTTGAGATGTTTCACGGCGAGCTTGAGGAATTGGATCGAAGCGAAATTCACAGTGGTTTGTGTGACATTTTTGAGTCACTTGCCAGCTCGCTGAAGAATGGCTAAGAGTAGCGGCCGCATGCCGTTTCATTCTACCTTGGCTGGAGGAAACACTACGGTTGAGTTTGCCGGCTCGCAATTTCTACCTCACCGTAGACAAAATACCATCCCTGCCTCCTATACAATTGCCGACGTTTAGCGGCGGGTATGCGAACTGGACGGACTTCTATTCAATGTTTGCCACCATCATCGACAGCCATCCGGACTTAACAAACATAGAAAAGCTCCAGCATTTGCGTTCCTGTCTGCGGGATTCGGCATTGGAGACTGTTCGGTCGCTGGAAATCTCAGATGGCAATTATGCTGTGGCATTAGATTTGTTGGAAAACAGATTCAATAATCGGCGATTGGTCTTTCAGGCACACATCAATGAGATCTTGGCGCTCCAGGCTGTGGAACCTGGGTCAGTGGTCATGCTTCGGGAGCTTTCAGACAAGCTCAATTCCCATATGCGCGCGCTCCAGGGTTTGGGCACCACTGAGCAGATCGCAGGATGCATCGTCGTGCAGGAGCTTCTCCGAAAACTGGATCCAGCGAGCCAAGAGAAGTGGGAGGATCGATTCAACGACCCCGCATTCGCAAACTTAATTCCGTCGTGGGAATCTATGGCCTCGTTCTTGGAGCAGCGATGCAGATCATTGGAGACGATGGACTTTTCTATGGCAAGCTATGCGTTGAACAGTCAGGTGGGCAGAAGTAGAAAGCATAATAATTCTAGGTCCACATTGGTTACAACGAACCAAACTGTAGCACGCTGCGCGCTGTGCAACGATGGTGCTCACGAGGTCCAGCACTGTCAGAAGTTTAAAGCGCTGTCCCCCACAAATCGCCATAAAGAAGCCAAGCGGCTTTCGTTGTGTATGACAATTTTAATATCAGAACAGGGCATCGATTACTTCAGTGCACCTCGAGCAACTGTCGTACCTGCGGGGGTAGGCACCATACCCTCCTGCATTTCGGTAGCCCTGAAGATACCTCAGCCCAAGGAAAATCAGCGCCGTATACTCCATCTCAGTCTGCGCTGTCTGAGTCTACGCCGGCTGAGCATACCACTGAGCCCTCTACTTCAGCGTCTACCTCATCTGCCCTTATTGCCCAAGATCTCAGTAATGATGTTGTTCTACTTGCCACGGCCACGGTCTTGGTCAAAAATCGTTCCGGAGTTTTAGTTCCTTGCCGAGCGTTGCTGGATTACGGCTCCCAGTTGCATCTAATAACTTCTCGATTCGCGAATCAGCTTCAGCTTCGAAAAATGAAATCATCGACTGCAGTCTCGGGAATAGGCGACTCTAGCTTCGTCACGGATGGATTTTCGGTCAACGTTAGCCTGCACTCTCGCTCATCGCAATACTCAACTCTCGTTACTGCTATTATAGCCTCTGGCAGAACAGATCGTCAGCCCAGCTTTGGAATTGACACTCAAAACTGGAACATTCCATCGAACATACCATTAGCAGATCTGGAGTTTCATAGGCCGCAGCGCGTCGATCTGTTAATTGGCGCAAGTCTGTTTTACGAACTCCTTTGTGCTGGTCATGTGAACCTACTACCAGGATTGCCTTCAATTCAGAAAACGCGCTTGGGATGGGTCTTGTCTGGAGGTTGTTCGCGTTTAAAAGGAACCTCGTTGATGGTCTCTCGCGCTCGGGCCGTAGCTGCTGAGGATAATAGTCCAGAGGATCTGCTTGAGGTGCTTCTTCGGAGGTTTTGGGAGGTAGAAAATTGCATCGAACCAATAGTAAAGTCTACCAAAGAAGAGCTAGATTGTGAAGCACACTTTGTGCAGCATTTCCGTCGACTACATAAAGGCGATTATTGTGTTCGGCTGCCAGCAAAATATAATTTGGATCTCCTTGGAGAATCTTACAATCAAGCGCTTCGTAGATTCCTGACCCTTGAGAGAAAGTTAGATCGTCGCCCTGATGTTAAATCTCAGTATGCAGCATTTATAAAGGAGTACCTTGATTTAGGCCATATGTCTCAGGTTCCTGCCCAGTCAATCAGCAACTGCCGATATTTTTTGCCTCACCATTGCGTCATGAAGGAAGATAGTTCTACGACCAAGCTTCGCGTCGTTTTTGATGGATACGCTTCAACCTCATCTGGATATTCCCTGAACGACGTTTTAATGGCTGGTCCCGTAATCCAACCCAAACTGTTTCATATTCTTGCTCGATTTCGGTGATACGCCGTTGCGATTACGGGAGATATCTGTAAGATGTATCGTTGTGTAAGAGTCTCGACCGAGGATAGCAACTTGCAGTGTATTCTGTGGAGAAACTCCAGGGAAGAAGACTTGCGTGTGTTTCAATTGGACACCGTTACTTATGGGACGAAGCCTGCCTCCTATTTATCTGTGCGAGCGATGCATCAGTTGGCAATGGACGAGCAGATGGCGTTTCCAGTTGGAGCTGAAATCCTTCGCCGTGACTTCTACGTGGATGACTTGATATCTGGAGCCAGCTCTCGGGAAGAGGCTATCCGAATTCGGGAGCAAACTACTGGAATTTTGTCTAGAGGTCAGTTCAGATTGAGGAAATGGTGTTCGAACGTCCCTGCTGTGCTGGATGGAGTTCGGAAGAGGACAAGGAAACATTTTTGAAGTTCGACGATGGCAGCCATGTGACTAAAACTTTAGGACTTGCTTGGGATCCGGTTTCTGATCTACTATTATTTTCGTTCTCGGCCCTTCAATCTTCTTTGAATTCCTGCAGGCGCTCTGTTTTGTCATCCATAGCGCGATTCTACGATCCTCTCGGACTAGCTGGTCCCGTAATTACTAAATCCAAAATCTTTCTCCAGCGTTTGTGCCAAGAGAAGTTGTCCTGGGATGAAAGCCTTCCAGTCGCACTGATCACCGAGTGGCAGGAAATATGCACCAGTTTTGGTCAGATTCGTCGACTTGAATTTCCTCGGCTTGTACTCCTTCCAGACTCTACGCTGGAAATTCACGGATTTTGCGATGCCAGCATCGAGGCTTATGGTGCATGCATTTATGTCGTGTCCAAGGGTCAGCACTTCAGCAGTCACTTACTTTGTGCCAAATCTCGTGTGGCTCCTTTGAAGACTCTTACAGTAACAAAGTTGGAGCTTTGTAGAGCGAAGTTGCTGGCTAGGCTCATATCTGAGATAGCTGGAATGAATGTCTTCAAGGGAAGGTGTTACTGTTGGTGTGATTCTGCCGTTGCGCTCTCTTAGATTCGGGACGAGCCGTCAAGATTTAATATATTTGTTGTAAATAGAGTGTCAACGATTCAGGAAATGACCGAAAAAATGGAATGGCGCTATGTTCCCACAGCTTTAAACCCAGCCGACATTCTGTCTCGAGGGGCTCATCCGACTGAGCTGAATGAGTCACCTCTTTGGGCTCATGGTCCTCCATTTCTTTGCGGCTCCTCAGATGACTGGCCACCCACTGTGCTACCTGATAAGCCAGCCCTTGAACTTCGTCGGAAGGCTCTGCTGGTTAAATCGCCCTACATGGACATTGTTGCTAATTCCAAGTATGCGAATTCATTTGCCTCTTTGCAACGCGTTTTCGGATACATTCACAAGTTTTGCAACCGAATTCGGCACCCCGGACTCACTGTCTCAGACATTGAACATGGAACCCAGGTATTGCTACGATTAGTCCAGCGTACTCAGCTATGGGAGGACATGAAGTCACTGCGGGCAAGGGGAGCAGTCTCCTCATCGAGCTCAATCGCATCGTTATCGCCATTCATGGATCAGTTTGGACTTCTCAGGGTAGATGGTCGACTGAAAAACTCTTCGTTGGATTTTGATGGCCGTCATCCAATCATCTTGCCCCGCAGCCATCCACTGACTCTTGCAATAATCTCCCATTTTCATGAGCGGAATCTGCACGCTGGTCCTCGAGCTTTGCTTGGACTAATTCGATCTTTCTCCTAATTCGATTGGCCTATTGGGGGAGGAAGACGGTAAACAAGGCAGTAAACAAGTGCGTAAGATGCTTTCGACTGAAGCCCAGGGTATTGGAGCATATTATGGCGGATCTTCCAAAGGAGCGGCTCGATGGTTCTCATGCCTTTGAGATCACAGGCGTGGACTTTTGTGGGCCGTTTTTCTACAAACCGGAGGCACGCAACAAGGCTCCAATCAAGTGCTACGTCTGCGTCTTCATTTGTTTCGCTGCCAAGGCTGTTCATCTGGAGCTTATAAAGGACTTATCCACAGTTGCTTTTCTTCATGGACTAAAGCGCTTCATATGTACCAGACGAAAGCCGCGGCAAATTTGGTCAGACAACGCAACCAATTTTGTCGGCGGTAAGAATGAGCTGATGGAGTTAAAGCGCCTGGTCCTCAGCGATGACCATCAGAAGGCGCTGCTGGATTTTTGCTCGGTCGAGGCTATGGACTGGCATTTCATTCCTCCGCGCTCCCCTCATTTTGGTGGTCTATGGGAGGCTGCAGTGAAGACGGCCAAGTACCACTTCTACCGTGCGATAGGCAACTCGGTTCTTGGATTTGACGAGCTGCGGACGCTGTTGTGCCACATCACGGCAGTGATTAATTCAAGACCTTTAGTTTCAATTTCAGAGAGCCCTGCCGATCTAGATGTTCTAACTCCAGCGCATTTCTTGAATGGTGGCCCTCCTGCTTCGTTCGCTGAGCCTGACGTCACTCAGCTAAACTTCGATCGCCTGGACGGCTGGCAGCGCGTTTCATACCTGCAAGAGCTCTTTTGGTCCCGGTGGAAGGAGGAGTACATCACGTCACTGCAGCAGCGCTCAAAGTGGCGTACTGCGAAGCCCAGTTTAGCAGTCGCAGATCTGGTTCTTGTCAAGGATGAGAATCTTCCTCCCATGAAGTGGCCACTGGCGAGAGTGGTCGAGCTTTTGCCTGGACGAGATGGCGTTTCCCGAGTTGCTGTGCTGAAGACGTCATCTGGAATCACCAAGCGCGCCGTCAACAAGCTGTGCCTGCTGCCCCTTAAAGATGCTGTTGAAAGTCAGGCTTCCAACGGGGGGAGTATGTCGGGTCAAGCAGCTTAAATATTGTAAATTATTGCCAGTGGTGCGGCCCAAAGGAAATGCATTTTGTTGTTGTCATTTCCAATGCCCCCACTGTAAAGATCATTTGCTACCGCATATGCACATGCAGCGGAATTCTTTCGTCTCCTTATATCGCAATCTCTCGTACTCGGCTTAACAGCGGCCCCGAGCAGCTCTAACGCTCTCGGGCTATCCTACTCTCTCGCTCGCGTCTAAGCTTGCTGCATAGGGCCCGGCAATGTGGCCCGTCAGCCCTTGCATGGGCAGTCTTGAGCTAATCGTCGCAGCTATTAGATTAACGTCCTCGCATCAATCGTTCGCCCAATCATCCCCATATGTACATACGCGATAAGTTGGTTTACATATGCAAATAAATTGTGAATTATATACAACCTCTCGACTTTCATTAACTTCAAAATTGCAACAGTTATTTAAAACGCTTAATAGCTTAACAAATAGTGTTACTATCAAAATAAAAAAAGAAATAAGACAATGGATATACGAACTACTCAGAAAAAACCACTTTCACCACCTCAAAGCATTGGAATACAAACACAAGACGAGTCAGTTTGGTTAGATGTAAAACCCAACACTTCTATTCCTAACAATACAAATAATGATTCCTCAAAAAAGGAACTCTCTATCACCAACGAGTATCCTGATTTACCTATCGACATCGATGATGAAGATTTTCTAACCGAAAAATCTTTCAACTCAAAGCATAATAAGCGTAAAGTTGAGGATACTTCATTTTTAGACACTCACTCATCGAAAAAACCAGCATTGACTAAAGTGAAGCTTACTGATAAACAGCGAAAACTAAGAGTACAACTTAAGAGGTATGGAAGTGAAACAATACCATTTCAAGACTTGAAATACGTAAGTGGACGAGAAAAGTTGACGAGGTCTGTTAGAAACAGTAAGGCCGTGCAAATTGGAAAAAACAAAATTAATTGGTTTTCCTATAATTAATAAACTGTAAAGAACGTAGAACGTAAAAATGGTATATTTAACAGAGTTTTTCGTGACATTACTTAGTAATGATTCGTTAAATGTATATCATAATAACGTTAAGTGTGCATTTACAAACATTGTAAATATTCCTGAAAACATGAACGATGAATGGGAAGTAGGAATTACAGACTTATATCTAAATAAATGTATAAAAAGCAGACCTGAGAATACCTCAATTGTATCTGAAGAAACAACAGAATTCGTTATTAGCTTAGTAAATGGAGAAACATTTAGATATGAAAATGACTCAATAGAGTCTGAACAGTTTGAAAATGGGTTGATTTTTGTTTACACTGACATTATTAAACCAAGATGTGTTGGATATAAAAGACCTCGCTGTCTTCGAGTATTACATTATAATGGCAAAGAGCAACTTATACAATTCAACAATATTGAATATTATCCCATTGAAATATGGTCGCCAAAAGAAATTTCGATCTTAATTACCGATTCCAAAGGATATAAAGTACCATTTGAATCTTCAGCAATTCCAATTTTTGTCACGCTTCACTTTAGTAAACGAAAAGAAATGCTATAAATAATACTGTAAAGATGGAAATTTATTCAGAGTAGAAATAACCATCATGACGAAATCTTATTAACAATATTATTTAAATCAGTGTGGAGGAGGGTTGAATCATATAGGAAGTCTTTATGTTTTACCCAGAGTTATCCAGAAAGGTAGAGGAATTTAAAATTTTTTTAGTGGTCTTTTTAATTACATAAAACCACTATTCCTTTCGGGGATAAACCAAGCTTCTGAGACTGGAATGGCTGTAATAAATGAGTTTGGTCGAAAACCTCTAAGAACCATTATTCAAGAACAAAGCAAAATTGCTTTGCAAAACCTATCAAATAAAGCCATTAATAAGTTAACCAGATTCCAAAATGGGGCAGGTAAAAGAATAAAAAGAGAAGGTCTAGGAAAAACTATCTCATTTATCATCTAAAGAGGGACGCAAACATACGCAGTCGAGACCCAAAAGAAAAAAATCAACAACAAAATTAACTATAAGAGACATTTTTTCTAAATCAAAATGACCACCCATATTGAATGTATGAAAAGCGAATTGGATCTGTTTGAGCCACATCCTACACAAAGATCTATTCTGAGAACAGAAGAAGTTTCATATAACCCCATAGCTTCGTTGGACAGTGCTTCTTCAATTGAATTCGTTTGCTTAGGAAACGGGGAAACATATCGAGACCTATCAAGTGTTTACTTAAGACTTGTTGTGCAACTAAGAAAAAGTGATAATGCCAACATTGAAGGAAACGATGTTGGAGTAGTGAATAATATTTTGCATTCAATGTTTAGAAGTTCGACCGTATATTTAAATAATATATTGATTTCTCAGAGTGATAATAACTATCATTATAGATCGTATTTGCAAACGATTTTAAACTATGGTAGTGACGCTAGTGAAAGTCACTTAGCCACTCAAGGTTATTATCCTAATTATGGTAAATTATTATCTAGTAGATACGTTAACACCGATGGATCCATTATGCTCAAAAATATTTTTCAAAACAGTAATAAGGTTGAACTATTCGGAAAAGTTCATGGAGATATATTTAATCAACCAAAACGGCTTATAAATAATGTGGATTTGAGGATTACTTTTAACATTGAAAAAACAGCATTTTATTTCATGGAATCTGAAACTGAATCAAATCTTAAAATATTGGAGGCACAACTATTCATGAACCATATAACTATTAATCCGAGCATTTTATTGGCTCATCATCATGTTTTACAAACTAAAAATGCCATTTATCCATACAGAAAAGTTCAAGTAAAATCATTTACAAAATACCCAGGAAATAATACATTATCAATTGACAATGCAGTTATTGGACAGCTTCCGAATTTTTGGCTTTTGCATGGTAAAAACAAATCATATTCTGGAAATCGGGCATTGAACCCCTTCAATTTTGATCATTTTAAAATTCAACGCTTTAATCTATTGGTTAATGGAGTACAAGTACCATCGCAGGCACTTGAGTTTGATTTCTCGAACTCTGAAAATGCTCAAAGCTCTAGAGGATATAATATGCTATTCAGATCAAGTGGAATAAAACATTATGATCGAGGCTTACAAATTACAAAGGAAATGTTTGATAAAAATAGTTTTATATTAGCATTTGACTTAACTGCAGACCATCACAATTCAACTGTATGCTCAAATTTAATTTCTCAAGGAGCCATCCGAATTGAAGGACGATTTTCTGAGCCTCTTACAGAAGCAGTTACTTGTCTGGTATACTGTGAATATGACTCAATGATTGATATTGATAAACATAAAAATATTCGTGTTCTATTGTAAAAATGAATACATTGCAAATCGACAAGTTGCTTTCCAAGCATTCAAAAACAAAAACTATTTTTAAAGGAGTTTATCCCTCTGATCAGCTGCCCAAAGTAATTTCGAAATATCCTGCTTTAATAATAGCAAACACAGATTCTTCAAGCCATCCAGGAACCCATTGGGTTGCTTTTTACTTTGTTAACAAATATTCAGCAGAATTTTTCGATTCCTATGGTCAATATCCTCAAAATAAAGAATTTTTTAAAATATTAAGGAAAAATTCAACAAAGTTTACATTTAATAAACAACCACTGCAAGGATATTTTTCAAATACATGCGGTCATTACTGTATCCTATATGGAATATTTAAAAGCAAAAAAAAAACATTAAATTGTTTTTTAAAACAATTCAAGAAAAATGATTTTAATTATTGTTTGAGATGCCAAGCTTTTTTGGCACCTATTTGTTTCAAATGAAAAGAGAGTTTGGGTTAAACTTTATAATTCGTTTTTAATCTTGGTGGCTTAGCGGAAGCCGATTGCTTGCTATGGCCAGATAAAATTTATGCGAGATCGATATGCAACCAATGCGCAGAGGGGTTAGCATAGAACTAAAAATAGACGACGGCGATAGATCAAAATGATTGCCGAAGTGGCGGCAGCAGATCAAAGTAATTGCCGAAGTGGCGGCGGCAGAAAGCCCCTTTAGCGGGAGAGCGCAGCAGCTCTGCAGAAAGTCAACGTTGTACAACATAGGCGGCTCTCTCTGCTCATACAATAATAATGCTTAATATTACGGTTATTCTTCGGCGGCTGGCCCGAACATACTCCCCCCGTTGGGAGCTAGTCTCTCAACAGATTCCTTAAGGGGCAGCAAACATAGCCGAGTGACGGCCCTCCTGATGTTTCCTGAGGATGTCTTCAGGTCAGCGACGCGACACACTCCGTCCTTGCCCATAACGACATCGACCACTCTAGCCAGTGGCCAACGCATTGGAGGAAGATTTTCGTCCTTCACCAGAACGAGATCGTTCTTGCAGATGTTTTGCGCGGAGGTACGCCACTTCGCGCGCTCTTGCAAAAGAGTGAGATACTCTTCGCGCCAACGGCTCCAAAATATTTGTTGTAGTTGGGTTACCCGCTGCCAGCCATCCAGACGATTGTAGTTCAGCTTCGTTAGGTCAGGCTCGAGGATTTGCTCATGGGGGGCCGCCTAGAAGCAGATGAGCAGGAGTCAAAACGTCTAAATCATCAGGATTTTCTGAAAGCGAGAGCAAAGGGCGAGAGTTAACAATTGCAGTGATCTGACAGATCAGAGTGCGCAGCTCGTCGAAGCTAAGCACAGATGGTCCAACTGAGCGGTACAGGTGATATTTTGCGGTCTTCACGGCCGCTTCCCACAACCCGCCAAAATGCGGAGAGCGTGGTGGGATGAAACGCCAGTCGATCGAGTCAGCCAAGCAGGATTCTTGGACCTCCTTCATATGCGGTTCGCTCAGACAAAGCTTCTTTAGCTCCAGAAGCTCGTTCTTGGCCCCAACGAAGTTTGTCGCATTGTCCGACCAAATTTGACTTGGCCTTCCTCGAGTGGAAGTAAAACGCTTTAGTGCGCCTAGAAACGATGCGGTGGTCAAATCCTTTACGAGCTCCATGTGTATAGCCTTAGAAGTGAAGCAGATGAATACGCTAATGTAGCACTTGATCGGAGGCCTCGTGCGGATTTCTGATCGGTAGAAAAAAGGTCCACAGTAATCTACTCCAGTGACTTCAAAAGCTCGAGATCCTTCCAAACGTTCCTTAGGTAGGTCTCCCATGATGTGCTCAACCATGCGCGGCCTAGTCCTGAAGCATCTCACACACTTGCTGACGACCCTTGACACTGCTTTAATACCTCCAATGGGCCAATATTCCAGCCGAATTTTTGATAGCAAAGCGCGAGGTCCGGCATGGAGGTTTCCTTCGTGATAATATCTTATCAGCGCAAAGGTAATGGAATGTCCCTTTGGCAGAATGAGCGGGTGCTGAGCGTCAAATCCTAGCGATGAGTTGCCAAGACGACCTCCCACTCTAAGTAGTCCAGAATGATCGATGAACGGGTTGAGCGAACTAATAGAACTGGATTTCATGACTTGAGCATTGCGCCGAATCTCCTTTATGTCCATCCACAAATTTGCCAGCTGAATGTGTCGAATTAGAAGATGCGTTCCTTGCCGAATATCAGAAACGGTGAGTCCTGGATGCCTAAGACGATGTATAAATTTATGCATGTAGGCGAATGTGCGCTGCATGCGAAAGAATGAATTCGCAAATTTGCATCCGGACGTGAGATCGGCATGTGGAGACGTGATTAGCAATACTCTCTTGCGAAGCTCCAAAGTTGCTATGTTGTTAGCAGGAGATACAGGCCACTTATCCTTGGAGCCTAGCAAAAGGATGGGCCGTGAAACCATAGCTCTGACTGGATAAGATGGCTGGGAAGCGAGCCTCTCGAGAGAATATCAGCAGGATTTAAAGATGTGGGAACATAGCGCCATTCCATGGCTGCCGTCAACTCCTGAATTGATGCCACTCGATTTGCCACGAAAACTTGAAATTTAGCTGGCTCGTCCCTAATCCAAGATAATGCTGTTGACGAATCCGACCAGCAATAGAACCGACCTGTAAAGATTCCCATGTCCTTTACATTCTGCATGATTTTCGCAAGCAAATGGGCTCCACTTAATTCCAGCTTAGGAATCGATATAGTCTTTAGCGGCGCCACTCGCGACTTTGAGCACAAAACGTGGCTCGAAGACTGGGCTTCCCTGGACACGACATACACGCAAGCGCCATATGCTTCTAAGCTGGCATCACAGAATCCGTGAACTTCTGTAGCCACACTAGAACGAAGAACCAAGCGAGGAAATGAGATCCGAGAAATGCTTGCCAAACTATTTCTCAAGTCCATCCAAGTTGAATGCAACGCTGAGGGTAGGCTTTCATCCCAATCCAAATTTTCTCTCAAAGCTGCTGAAGGAAGATTTTGCACCTGACAATGACTGGATTTATCAATCCAAGAGGGTCGTAGAACCGCGCAATCGTAGATAAAACCGACCGCTTTGATGGCTTTGAGTTTGTGTCCAGTGCGGACAAGGCAAAAAGCAGCTGATCCGAAGCAGGGTCCCACGCTAAGCCGAGAGTTTTGGCTATGTCGCTTCCATCATTAAACTTTAGGAACTTCTCTATGTCATCTTCAGGGGTTCCCTCAAGTACTTCCTGGTGACTGGAGCACCATTTCCTAAGTCTAAAATTACCACGGGACAGTAAAGCTGATGTTTGGTGCATCTTGTCCATGGCCTGTGCGACCGAATTACCGCCCGAAATAAGGTCATCCACGTAAAACTCCTGCCGCAGAGCAGCTGAGCCAAGAGGGTAGGACTCACCCTCGTCGATGGCCAGCTGGTGCATTGCGCGGACCGCTACAAATGATGCAGCCCTCGTCCCGTATGTGACGGTGTCTAATGTGTAGACTTGAACCTCGGACTCGATGGAATCTCGCCATAGGATGCACTGATACAAATTGTCGGGTGGAGACACTCGTACGCAGCGGTACATTTTACAAATGTCCCCAGTGAGAGCGACTGGATATGTTCGAAAGCGAATCAATATGTTAAACAATGCAGGCTGAATAACAGGGCCTGTCATCATCACATCATTTAGAGAATATCCAGTTGATGTAGCTGCGGATCCATCGAAAACCACACGGAGTTTTGTCGTCGTACTGTCCTCCTTTAGGACACAGTGATGAGGCAAGAAATATTTGCAGAGGCTACGGGAATCAGGGTTGACTTGGTGCATATGATGCAAATCAATGTACTCCCTCATAAAGGCGGAATACCGCTCCTTGAGTGTAGGATTACGCTCCAGTTTTCGCTCCAGACTGATGAACCGTCGATAAGCCTGAGCATAAGATTCTCCTAAACGATCAGTATTGTTATTTAGTGGCAGACGAACTGCATACTCCCCGGATGGCAACCGTGAAAGGTGGCTTACGAAATGTGCTTCACAATCGTCTTCTTCTTTGGTATTCAACCCAGCCTCCACACAATTCTCGACTTCCCAAAACATACGAAGAGTTTTATCCAACCTTGCTTCCATCTCAGCTTTCGAATCTGGACAATTGTGCGTGGCCAAAAGCGCCGAGCTTGATACCTTCTGTCCACCGCCAGATACAATCCACCCAAGCCGGGTCTTCTGCAGAAGAGGCAGGTCATCGGCGAGTTTGATTTGCCCTACGCAGAGGAGATCATAAAAAACGCTCGCACCAATGAGGGAGATCAACCCGTTGAGGATTGAAAAATGCAGGATCAGCGAGCTGAATGTTAGATGGAATACTCCAATCGGATACATTTACTGTCATACTTGGTTGAGAATCGGTAATCGTGGGGGCGATGAGAGCAGTAAGCGTAGTTGTGTAAGCAGAGGTGCGAGAATGCATACAAATGCTTATGGTGGATCCCTCAGTAGAAACGCTGGTATCGCCCAGCCCAGTCACAAGTGCAGACGATTGAGTTCTCCTAAGCTGAAGCTGCTGGGCAAACCTGGATGTGACGAGATGCAGCTGCGATCCTGAATCTAAGATGGCACGACAAGGAACTAAAACGCCAGACCGATTCTTCACGAGAACCACGGCTGTAGCCAGAAGCACGACATCAGAGTGAAGACCTTGGGCAGCAAGAGAGGTAGACGAAGGTAGAGGCGAGCTGCTAGCAGAATTTTGAGCAACGGAAAGAGTGTCCGATTGAACGGCCAGATCGGGAGGAGTAGTACCTGGGCAGCTTTGTGTTGTGGGCTGTATACTATCGAAGTGCAACAAACTATGATGCCTACCGCCGCATACTCGACATTTTCCACTATTGCATGCGCGGGTCCGGTGCCCCGGTTTTAGGCAATTGAAGCATAGGGAAAGCTTCTTCACTTCTTTGTGGCGCAGCAACGGTGAGAGATTTCCGAATATCTTGCACGAGTATATTCCATGGCCCGCTGAGTGGCAAAAGACGCATACAGACGGGTCGGCGGAAGAGTTGGAAGCTACAAACGTTTTCTTAACCTGCGTATAGGAATGGTTTTTCCCACCTGATCGCCACTAGCGTGTGTCGCTGTAGCATATTCCAATCGCTCCATTTTCTGGCAGCGTTGCTGCAAGAATTCGAAGAATTCCTCCTCGGTAGGTATAGCATCCGACGATGTGTGCTCCTCCCATTTAGTTTGCGTCTTCGAATCCAACTTCTGCAGCAGCATGTTGATGACCATGAATCCTGAAATCTCCTCAGCAGTTCCCAATGTCTGCAACGCTCGCATGTGTAAATTGACTGCATCCGAAAACTCCCGAAGCCTTTTAGCAGAAGGCGAGTCTACCCTCTTTAGCCCAAGAATCTTCTTGATGTGTGCCTGGAAAACAAGTCTTTTGTTATTAAAGCGTTTATTAAGTATATCCAGAGCCGCACGATAATTGGCACTGGAGAGCTCCAACGATCGAACCGAATCCAAAGCCGCATCAGCGAGGCAAGAGCGAAGGTGCTGGAATTTCTCGATGTCACTGAGATCCGCATCCGCTTCAATCACCGATTTGAACATTGCCATAAAATCCGAAAACTCGACGTATCCACCAGAAAACTTAGGCACCTTCAGCTCAGGAAGTCGCTGCTTGTGAGCCATGATGATGGTACTATGTCCGGAATGGTTTGGCAGAGTCGTAGAATGGGCAGCGGCGTGTGACTGGCTTACTTCAACAGCAGCCAGCAACTCAGCTTTCAACGATATGAAAAGAGTATCGAAGATTTCGCGCAGCTCACTCCCAATCTCGTTTTGATCGAGAGCCTCCAATTCATTATGGGCCTTATTGAATTCCTCTCGAATTTCTGCCAACATATCAAGGCGCACCTCGACTTCCGCGGCGGTCAACTTATCGATTTTATTCCCCGCGAAGGATTCGCCAAGCCTGTGCAATCGATCATATAATGACTGACTTTTACGCTTATACAGACTCAGTCTGGAATCAGCCACCACAATATTTCCGCCCGCGCCTGTATTCGGATCGTTGTCCATGTTAACCGTTGTGCAATTCGACACAACAACGGAAAAATGAAATACCGCTTCAGCGACGATGTATAGACGCGAGAGCGAGAATGCAAGACACGAAAAGTCAAGAACCGCGGCTGCAGCTGCGCAGAGAATGAGAGATTCGACGCTTAAAAGTACCGGAATTTGTATATAAATATTCCAGCCGCACTCTCACTGAATTTGCACTTTAAACTGTTTTTCAACGTGCACCCAAATGTATTTGTTGGTAGTTAAACTACCCAACAACAAAATATTGAATAATTAATAAGTGTTTTTAACGGAACGCGATTAAGCAATGGTTTTATATCACGTCGGGGGGTCACCAATGTTTGAGATGCCAAGCTTTTTTGGCACCTATTTGTTTCAAATGAAAAGAGAGTTTGGGTTAAACTTTATAATTCGTTTTTAATCTTGGTGGCTTAGCGGAAGCCGATTGCTTGCTATGGCCAGATAAAATTTATGCGAGATCGATATGCAACCAATGCGCAGAGGGGTTAGCATAGAACTAAAAATAGACGACGGCGATAGATCAAAATGATTGCCGAAGTGGCGGCAGCAGATCAAAGTAATTGCCGAAGTGGCGGCGGCAGAGAGCCCCTTTAGCGGGAGAGCGCAGCAGCTCTGCAGAAAGTCAACGTTGTACAACATAGGCGGCTCTCTCTGCTCATACAATAATAATGCTTAATATTACGGTTATTCTTCGGCGGCTGGCCCGAACAATTATAATGATAAGTTAATAATAAAAATGTTTCAGAAAATTTGTTTAAAATAAAAACACAATGTTATTTCAAAGATATTTAAGATATTTATTGATTTTTTGAGCTGGGATACATTCTTTTATTTAAGTTATAGTACTTAAGCATTAAGTCTATAGCTTCAGCTTTCTAATTTGGTAGGGTATGACACAGGCATGTGTCAGGTCCGTCCGTTGCATCATCATCGCTCCAGGGGCACAGCTTATAATGAAAGCCAAACTTGGAGTACTGAAGCTCCTTTTCCTCCAGATCCTCCAAAATGCTCATCAGGTTTTCCAGAGTTTGAATGTGCTCCTCGAAGATCATCTCTTCGAATTGCATCAAAAAAAGTTTTATTTGTTTAGCGTACATCTTGCAGCTGACTTCTTGAATCTGATAGACAAAGAGCAGGACTCTTTATATCCACTTCTTTGCTCTGTTACCCTTATATTTTTCTTTACCTATGTATTGGAAATGATCAGTACTATATCTAGTCATCTCTTTTTTACATATGTATATTCTCAACCCTTTTTCTTTACCTATGTATTGGAAATGATCAATACTATATCTAGTTATCTGTTTTTTACATATGTATATTCTCAACCTTTTTCCTTATTTTTGTTCTTTACATGTATAGTTGTCTCTTCTTCTCTTACATATATAAGATGTATTCCATTGAAGTCTTCATTTATAGTATCTTATTCTCTTACATATATGTACATATATAAAATTTATTCCATTGAAGTCTTTATTTACTCTTTACATATAAATTGGAAATGGGCAGTGCTGTATCTAGTCATCTCTTTTCCTTTATATAAAAGATGTGAAATTCTGTGCTCCCTCAACATCTTAAAGGGCGTTTTTGTGGAAAATTTGGTCACATAACTTTTAGGTACAAATATCCAAAGCTGTTCGTTGTCCTTATCAGTTAAATAAATGACTACTTTATTTCCAAATGATGTTTTTTTGATTTTACATCCATTGATCTTGTACTCAAATCCTATGCATAGGTCCTCAACCTTGGTGTATCCAATCGCCGGCTTTGTCTAGTTAAGTAATTCTAGGAAAGCCTATGTATATATTTTATTAAGTGGTTATCCTTTTATATACAGAAATAAAAAGTTGCTTACGTACCATTATAGTAATAGAAACTATTCAATCTACTAACGGTTTTATACTAAATTATTTAAAAGATTGCATGATTTTTTATACTCTCATTAATTCAATTTTATACAAATGTGATCTGAGCAGATTGGTAGTTGAGTGATAATAAGTAAAAGGTTTTAAAGCTGTAAAGGCCAGATGTCTTAAATCTGATTGGTTGTTGAGTAATAAGGGATGAATTATGGATACACTGCAGTATATTATTTCAAATATTATATTTTCACTTTCGGTCTTATATAACCGTCAACATGAAAAAATTATATAAACAGAATAAAATGCATACAATTTTTGTTCATATGCTCATCACTTCCTATATAAGAACTGTAAGTTATTAAGATAGGTTAGTTCATTTTCATTTCGAAATGAGGACATTTCATTGCGAGTTGTGTTATGTAAAAACATCTTTTAGTTCCCGCAATGAACTGAAAAACACACCTTAAAAATCCACAACTTTAGTTATTCAAAATCAAAATCATCATTTTATCGATGTTACTTATGTCCAGGAACTGAACTGTTTTGGTTGAGAATTGACTTCGATATGCATATTTTATTTAAGCATAACAAGGAATTAAAACCAAAAATGTGAAATAAATATTAAGAAATAAAATTATCGGTGCGTTTTAAATATAAATACCTTTACATAAATTTACCAACTATAATAGGATGTTGACTTAAATCAATAAATGCATTCAAAAGCATCTGTATTCTACCTGAAATCCACTTATTCTTTTTGTGTAATCCTCACTTGGAAGAAACCTGTTTCAAACGAATCCTATGATTCTCTTGTAATAAGAGGAAGTGAAATTCAACCAATCAAAAGTAAAACAGAAAACATTGAAAATAAATTTTGTTTAAATGTGTTGTATTTATTATTTTAAGAAAAATACATAAAGTTTTCTTATTATAGAAATATGTATTCGTATTATTAAAATTTCGCCTCAGTTATTTTTACCGCAGCAATTAAATCATCATCATCTTCGTCCCGAAGTAGTTCCTGGAGTCGAGATCTTTTATCGTGGTCCTGATTATCTACTAAATCGAAAATGCTGTCATCATCCGGGAAAATGCATCATTATTAGGCGTTGCATTCCTTGGGTCATCGTCGTCATCATCCCATTTAATCTCACTCAACCAGTTGAAGTTATCGAGATTGCTCTCGAGATAGGTTTGGGTCTTAATCCCAAAAATCAGGGATAGGTCTACGGAGCTCGGCTGAGAGTCCAGATTTATGGTTGATTCCGGTTGGAAATCGATAAAAATGATTTCGAGGTCATCCATCGTTGTTAAAATATGACTAGTTTCTGTACTAGCTGTTAGCTGTGAGTAGCTATTATATAGGCACATTGCTATGGGACAGTGTTAGGTACACAAAGGAGGAATATAAATTATAGAGAAAGTAGAAAGGTTCAAGAGCATCCAAACCGTTTTCAGGAAACACTTAAAAAATACCTCTAAACTATCACATTAGATTCATTTCAAAGGGATGACCTACCTGTTTGAGGGTTGTTTGAATCGCAACATGGAACCAATCGTAAAAAAACAGGTCCATTGTCAGTAAGAGGGAGGAGAGAGATTATAAATGAGCGAAGGATCGATTTCGATTTGAGAGGATTTTACATGAGTGAGAAAGAGGATTGAGATCGAAGTTAGTTTACATTATCACCGATAGGAGGCGCCACCAAGTAGTAAGGATAAGGGACGGTCGTATATTTACTATAAGTAGCATTATTTAATTTTTATGTCTTCCTATTATAATTATACCCGATACTCAAAATGAGTATTGGGATATATTAGATTTGTGGTGAAAATGGATGTGTGTAACGTCCAGAAGGAAGCGTTTCCGACCCCATAAAGTATATATATTCTTGATCAGCATCAATAGCCGAGTCGATTGAGCCATGTCTGTCTGTCCGTCCGTCCGTCCCTATTAGCGCCTAGTGCTCAAAGACTATAAGAGCTAGAGCAACGACATTTTGTATCCAGATTTCTGTGATATGTCACTGTTACAAGTATATTTCAAAACATCGCGCCGCCCACTTCCGCCCCCACAAAAGACGAAAATCTGTGGCATCCACAATTTTAAAAATACGAGAAAACCAAAAACGCAGAACCGTAGAGAATGCCCATATCTTCTGCAGAATCTGAATCAGATCGTATTATTATTATAGCCAGAATGAAGAAAACAATTTCATTTTTTCTCGCCCTGTCTCTCTCTAACACACACGTATCATAGCCGGCTTTGCATAGCGCAAAACATTAGCGCCTATATCTCAGAGACTATAACAGCTAGAGCAACCAAATTTGGTATTCACACTCCTGTGATATCGGACCTTGACGAGTTTGTTTCAAAATTTCGCCCCACCCCCTTCCGCCCCCGCAAAGTGCGAAAATCTGTGGCATCCACAGATCTCAGAGACTATTAGACCTGACTGTAGAGCTCTCACTGCTACAAAACTATTTGTAATTTTTCACTGCAGAACTCACTGCTACAAGTGTATTTCTTTTTGCTCAGAGAGCTCACTGCTACAAGTGTGTTTCAAAATTTCGCCCCACCCCGTTCCGCAGCCATAAACAACGAAAATCTGTGGCAACCACAATTTTGAAGATAGGAGAAAATTAAAAACGCACAATCATAGAGAATGGCCATATCTACCAGATTGCCGAATCTTGCCGAATCCGAATCAGATCGGATTATTATTATAGCCAAAAGTAACAAATCAATTTGCAGTGGCTAAGCAGCGCCCGTCAACACGTTCTGACTGATTTTCTGTCTCTCTCGGACGCATTCTTTGCGTAATGACTATGTATCGGGTATAAATGTAGAGTTGCGGTCGAAGCAGCAACTCACAACGTTCCCCCTCGTTTTATTCTTTGTGTGCTCCTGTATATATCTTATGTGTTTATTATTATTTATTATGTGTTTTCTTATTATTCAACCCTCTATACGGACATCTAGAAAACCAGTCCCTTACTATGTTTTTGTATAGGATGTAAATATCAGAAACTTCAACCATTTGTTTCCCAATTCAATGTTAATAAAATATCCTATAAGTATTTATTTAACATGATCAGTTCATAACATAGCAAAAATTTTTTCCCAATTCAATGTTAATAAAATATCCTATAAGTATTTATTTAACATGATCACGTAATAACATAGCAACATGATGCACACTTAAAATCAACATGTTGCAAAGCTGTACATGCTTAAGCACATGCTGCAGCAGCATGCTGCGAATTTGGTAATTTAGTCTGAAATACGACCGTCCCTTGTCTTTACTACTTGGTGGCGCCACCTATCGGTGATAATGTAAACTAACTTCGATCTCAATCCTCTTTCTCACTCATGTAAAATCCTCTCAAATCGAAATCGATCCTTCGCTCATTTATATTCTCTCTCCTCCCTCTTACTGACAATGGACCTGTTTTTTTACGATTGGTTCCATGTTGCGATTCAAACAACCCTCAAACAGGTAGGTCATCCCTTTGAAATGAATCTAATGTGATAGTTTAGAGGTATTTTTTAAGTGTTTCCTGAAAACGGTTTGGATGCTCTTGAACCTTTCTACTTTCTCTATAATTTATATTCCTCCTTTGTGTACCTAACACTGTCCCATAGCAATGTGCCTATATAATAGCTACTAAGGGGTATGGATAGGTTAGGTTAGGTTAAGGCGGTTGCCGGGAGGAGGGGGATAAGAGCCTCCCGCCCCCAAGCTCACTTGGACCTATGAAAGGTCCGTTGTGTTGCCGCATGGGCATGTGCCCCTTCGCGTTACCCATCCGGTGGCTTGGATGTATTTGGACAAGGTCCCTGGTTTGATTTCGGACAGGTCCGAAATGTCCGTGAGGAAAGCGGCCCCGAGAATACGAAGACGACGATTTCCAAGGGCTGGGCAGTGGCAGAAGAAGTGGGGGACCGATTCCTCCTCCTCCTCGTCGCGACAACTCCTGCAGAAGTCGTTATGAGGGATTGACAGTCTAGAGGCATGAGTGCCGATCTGCCAGTGTCTTGTAATGGCTTGAGTAACTGCAGAGCACTGTGCTCTGCTGAGTCTATACAGCTCTGCTGAGCGCTTCTTCGATCGATATGGCCATATCAATCTTGAGACTTTACAGGAAACGGTTTGCTGCCATCTCCTATTGGCATTTTGCTCGAACAATTCGTGCGTAAGGAGCCTGCACGTAGCCAAAGGCATCGCTACTTGCTCCCTCTCCGATAGGAGAGGAAGCGTAGTACCCTGCCTGGCTAGCTCGTCGGCGGCGTTGTTCCCCTCGATGTCCCTGTGGCTGGGGACCCATATAAGGAAGAGATCTAACTGCTCTGCGATCTCGTGCAGAGACCTGCGGCAGTCATTTACAGTCGCTGAGCTCGACGATATTGAGCCTAGACGCACACCAAGTGCGTGTCTAGAAGTAGTTAAGAGACGATAGAAATGGCCTCCTTGATGGCTTCAACCTCCGCTTGGAACACACTACAGTGATCCGGGAGCCTGCAGCAATGACTGATGTTCAGCTCGCTGCAGTAGACTCCGCCTCCCACGCGGCCGTCTAACTTTGAGCCATCAGTGTAGAAGTGAACCGCATTTGCAGGTCCTGGTTCGCGCATCTCCCAGTCCTCCCTAGGTGGGATTGATACCTTGAAAGGCGTCGAGAGGTGATCACTAGGGATACAGTAATCTGTCCTCTCTGGTAATTGCGGGAGTCTCATCAGGATTCCCGAGTGCCCAACCACGGATGCTTTCCACAGTCTGGCTTCTCTCATTCTGAGGGCGGAAAGTGTTGCCACCTTCTTTCTCGTGAGATCTACAGGGAGGAGGTCCAGCACGGTATCCAGGGCATCCCCTGGAGTAGTGCGTAGCCCGCCAGTTATGCATAGCTCTGCCAAGCGTTGAACTCTACTGAGTCTGTTGAGACAAGTTCTTTTGTCTAGGGCTGGCCACCATACTACCACTCCATAGAGCATGATTGGTCGTATGATGCCGGTGCATAGCCACCGAACTATATACGGGGTCATTCCTCATTTTATTCCGATTGCTTTCCTGCATGTGTAAAGGGCCAATGTGGCCTTCTTTACTCTATCCTCTATGCTCAGTTTCCAATCGAGCTTTCTGTCGAGGACTAGGCCAAGATACTTGGCATTATTGCTTAAATCTAGCGCCTCCACACAGAGTTTTGGGGAGTCAGTACCGGAGCTTTGTACTTCTTAGTGAAAAGCACAAGTTCCGTTTTAGACGGGTTAACTCCTAGCCCGCATTTGTCTGCCCATCTCGAAATTTTCGTGAGAGTACTTGTCATGCACTCACACAACGTCTGCGGAAATTTTCCGGAGAGTGCTATAGCAACATCGTCCGCATACGCCACCACACGGCAGCCACCCCCCTCTATCTCCCGCAGCAGTGCGTTCACTGCCACGCTCCATAGGAGGGGCGAGAGGACTTCGCCCTACGGGGTGCCTCTGCTGACAAATCTGGTGGACGTTGACTTCCCCAGTGTTGCCTCAACCGTCCTGCATTGTAGCATCTGATCAATCAGGCTCACCGTCCGGGAGTCAACCCCCAGGTCCGTCAGTGCACCCGTGATGGTGGTCGGGAGGATGTTATTAAAGGCGCCTTCTATGTCGAGGAAGGCTACTAGGGTGTACTCCTTACAGTTGAGGGACGCTTCTATGATCGATGTGATTGTGTGTAGGGCCGTTTCGGTGGATCTTCCCTTCCGATAGGCATGCTGGGAGTCTGAGATCAGACTGGGCGGAATACACGCCGTGAGATGCAGCCCCAGGAGCCGTTCCATCGCCTTCAGAAGAAAAGACGATACACTTATGTGTCTGAAATCTTTGGGGGCAGTATGCGAGGGCTTGCCTGCCTGCTTTCATCGCAGCCGGGAAAGTGGGTGTTAAGGAGAAGATGTAGCGACTCATTGCTGGACGTTGTCCACAATTGGTCGGCATTCTTCAGGTAGCCCAGAGTGGGTGTAGTCTTCGAGAGAACTTTGCGGAAGCGCGAGGCTTCTGAGTTATTCTCAATTTCGCTACAGAACTTACGCCATGAGGCGCGTTTGGCTTTCCTAAGTTCTTTATTATAAGTTGACAGACTGACCTTGTATTCGGCCCAGTTCCGCTCAACGTTCTCAGCCTTAGCTATGTTAAAGAGTCTCCGGGAGGCTTTCCGGAGTTCCCCAGCTTAGGAGTCCACCATTCAGGTTTCTTCCGGCCTCTGCTCTTGCCAGAGGGGCAGGATTTATCGAGCGCCTCATTGCAGGCGTCGGTAAAAATTTTAACGAGATGAGTCGTGGCCTCCCTGGAAATCTCCTCCTCAGGTGGAGTCTCAGGGAGAACATGACAGAGGTGGTCTGAGAACCGAGTCCAGTCTGTCCGCCTAAGGTTCCGGAATTGAGCTTGTCTCGGCATGGAAAAAGAGAATACGGTTTTCACGTACCTGTGGTCCGAGAAGGAGTGCTCTTCCAGGATCCTCCAGGATGCGATGTTCCCATGTATCTCATGAGAGGCAAGTGTGAGGTCAAGGACCTCCTTGCGGTTTTTAATAATGAAGGTGGGATCACTCCCCTTATTTAATAGGACCATCTTGGTGGTCAGTAAATAGTTGAAAAGGTACTCACCCCTTTCATAAGTGTCAGTGCTTCCCCACTGGCAGTGGTGTGCATTGGCGTCGCACCCTCCGATTAGGCCGGTGTCCTTGGCCTCGCAGTCTGTGATTAGCACCCTGAGCGCCTGTGGAGGGGGGTCTGGTTGGTCGTGACCCATGTACGTGGAGCAGATTCTCAGTGAGCACCCCTGGCCTTCGAGGCTCACTGCTGTTTGGTCTTCATTGCTGAAATTTGGGAGCAAAAATAAGTGCAAATCTCTTTTTGCAAGAATGCAGGTGCGGGTTTTACCTGCGGTGTCAGCTACGTATAGCTTATAGTCAGGAGTCCTCAGACCAGAGACCCTGTTTCCGAGGATCCAGGGCTCCTGAATGAGGACTATGTCGGCTCCACCCTTGGCTAGGTGGAGCAAAAGAGCAGCGCATGCTGCCTTACAGTGGTGGAGGTTTATCTGCAGGAGTATCAGAGACATTCCTGAGGTTCACCTCCACTATTGTCCCCGATGTGCTTTAGATCCCTAGTAAGATCGCTCACGTCTGACACGTAACCATCTAGGATGTCATCCGACACCACTGATGCCACGTCCGACACCGACACAGGCTTGATCTCCATGCTACGGATCTCCGGGGGCTCCAGGTCTGGCTCGACCGTCGGTTGCATGCCCTTAGAGTCGGACTTGTACGGTACTATGGCTACCTTCTTGTAGCCGTAGTCCACAGCGCCCTCCGTGTCATGGAGAAGTCTAACCGACTCCTCGTTCAGGACGAGGATGATTTGGCACCTATGTCCATTGTTCTCCTCTACCTTGGCCACCTTCCAATCGGCTGTAGGAAGGTGGGGGTTGCAGACCTGCAGAATCCGGAGAATCTTATCCGGCTCTGCAGGCTTCGCCGAGACCCACGCTCCGGCCCTCGGCTTGCTGGGGATGTCCTCCCATTTGACGGCCTCCAGCTTGGCTCCTGGGTAGACCTCCTTGAGCGATGCTACCGCCTTCGCGTAGAGGGCTGCCGAGCGAGCATCTTGGCAGGCGATGGCTTTCACTCTGCCTTGGTGCCATCCGGCGTCCTTACACTTGGGTGGTGGTCCTCCATTTTCCTCCAACTCCTGGAGGAAGCGGTCCTGGAGCTCGTTTTCTACGAGGTGCCATTTGTCCCGAGGAATCTGCCCGTCTTTAGAGCCCCAGTCTATGACTCCAATTAGGGTTTTTCCTCTCGCCACCTCGGCAAACGAGCGGTTGCTCAGTGTTTTCGTCCTCTTGGCCTGTTGGACTTGCGTGGTGGTGTCTTCCGCCGAGCGTTGCCGCTTGCTTGGGGCCTTGGCTGCGGCCTTGCCAGCTTTGGCTGGCTGGTAGTCGGGCAGGACCGTCTTAGCCCATCGCCGCGATTCGATTCCCTGGGCAGACGCCAGGAACACCGGGTCGTCGTTGCCCAGGATGAAGGCCGCACGTCTCTTGTCTTGAAACTTGGGCCTATCTTTCGAAGCAGAGGCACCGCCTGCCGGAGTTGCAGGCCCTGCAGGGGTCCCCGGTCCCAAGAGGTCTGCCAGCCGCGATATCGCTCTGCATGGCCGCCACCCCGGTAACCGGGTCGCTCTTGGGGGCCCCCGACGTGGATTGGCCTGATTGGCTTTTCGGTCCTCTCCTCGCAGCGCCTTCTGCCTCGAGGCGGTGGACCGACTTAGTCTCCTTCCCCGTCGTTTTGGGCACTGGTTTCCCAGATGCGTTTGTAGAGGGATGCTTTTTTCCCTCCGGCACTTTAGGAGGAGTACCGAGCTCCTTTGCGGTGTTTTTTGTATATATATTTGAATTTGGCATAGTTGGTCCCACGAGTAGGCGGAAAGGGGTTAGTCGCCCGGGGCATAGCACGCGTGGGGTTATTGGGGTTATTTCACTGAGAGTTTTCTTCTCTCCGCCGGACTACAATTAGCCAGCATCCTGGCAGAGACGTGACCGTACCAGGACCTGTTTCCAGCCGCCTTCATGGGGAGAGTATAGTCGCACTTCCGCCGGTGTGTACAGTTACGGCGGGTGCCGGTTCGCTCGTGAACACCTGTACGTGAACACCCGGCGTGCGGCACAGTCGCCTTGGATTCAGGGCAAGCCCGAGAACCCGAGACGCCTGTGCCCCGTTCCGAGTTTACAGTTGTAACGAGCCGACCCGTCATCCGTTTGTCCCCCTGTAGCAACCGATGACTGACGGCCAGGATCCGATGTAAAGAGAAGAGCTTAAGAGAAGAGATTAAATCTTCCATAGTATTTTTACGTGAAGACTTTCGGGTGTGATGCTGCCTTATATTTCGAAGATCTTTGTTACGCGCCTCCAATGCTTCTTCAGACATCATGCCAATAGGAAGCCCAACGCAATCAATGATTTCGGCTCCATGCAATAACATTTTTTGCACTGAAGATGGCATATAAAACCATGGATAGTTTTCAACAAATCGTTCAGCTGTTGTAAAGCAAAATACACGAAAAATCTCACTATTCACTTTATATCCACATGCCATAGTCCTCAGTATCACACTGAATCTGTAAATAAGATTTTCATCGACACCAGTTATTTCACTAGCTAATTTTGGCTGTCGGAAAAACCTCCTTTCTGTGTTTCCGTTATTAGTGTTTCCGGCTCCCGGCATTGGAATGTCGACTAATAAATCCATTTCCTTCTTCAAACGATGTTGTATTTGTTTTTTGTGTTGCCCAGCTGCATCTTTATCAGTTTTTCGAATCTGCCATTTTTTAAAAGGGAGCCTATTATAACCTATGTGAAGGATACATTCAAGGCATCTTATCCAAGCATGTAATGTAGAGAGACCATACTGATATAAATTTATATTAGGTGTTTAACTTTTGAGGTTGAGGTACCACATGTTTGATTTGAAGACTCAGCAATGACACTAAATAATTTTCCATCTATCATTGTCATGTGAAACTTGTGTTGGATTTCAAAGTTTTCTAGTGTTGTTGGAATGATTTCTAATATTTGTTTATTTATTTTATCAACTTCCAAATTCACCAAGGTAGATGGGATGCATGTCGGTGTCATGACGCCCACGGGCCAACTAACTAATTTTTGTGTCATAAGGCCCGCGGGCATTATGACACTTTTAAAAGTGACATAGCGAACGCGGGGCTATATGTCATTTTTTAGTGGTCGTTATAACACTATAAGACCATAAGCAATTGACGTCTTTTTTTCGGATACACAACTGAATATGAAGTTTCTGCTTTTCTGTTAAGGTTTTTTTTGCTCACACTGGACATTTACATTATTAATTAATTCTAGCTTTTTTATTAATTCTTAGGGAGAAGCATTGTTGTGGTTGCACACGTGACTCATTTGAGTGCTCACGCCAGTATTGGACAAGGCCACGGATACACTACAGTCTTTTATCAATAACCATACAGTATATAGATGTGCCAGTTCATGCAACGAAAATGTCCTACATCGAACACAGAATATTACGTCCCATGGGCTTCGGGTCTGACCCGGGTAGGACATGTTCGTTGTATGAACTGGCACATCTATATACTGTATGGTTAGTGCTTTTATGTAGCAAATATAACGCGAACTATTGGTTAACGCCTTCTTAATCTTCAACAATTGTTGCTGGGTTGTTAGAAGCAACAACTTCGGGTTTTTTCGAAGTCCAGCAACAATCTTATATTCAGAGCAAGCTTCCATTTCGAGTGCTCGTTGTTTAAAGATCAATGAAAAACGAATTAGAAGATCATTGTGCCTAAAACATGAAAAATGCGATAACAAACGAGAAGTACTTTTATTGATTCTTGATGCACTTTGCAAGTTTTTAGAAGTTTAGGATGTTATGAAAGGCCCGCGGGCCTTATGACACAAAAATTAGTGTCATTACGCCCGTGGGCGTTAAGACACTGGGCTTTATGACATGTAACCGGTAGATGTTTCTCAATAAATCATAGCTTGGAAAAATGTTTGCGTTTTGAGATTTAGTTTTCGTTTGCACTAGCTTGTATGAAGATTCCTCAGGATTGAATTTAATATTAAGTTTTGGATCATTGCTAGCACATTTTATTGTTTTTTTCACGACCTCTTCATCTGAATTTAGCAATTAAACAACTTTAGAATCATTGCTCTCCCTTTCTTTGTACAAGCTGCCGACAACATGAGCTCTTCCTTCGATGATTTTTTTGCAAGAGATTTAGCTTTGTTTAATTTGCAAACTCTTTTGACGGTCTTCCCACTGGACATACATCTTTCTCCGGTGCTACACATAATATACAGTAGCCATCTAACCACTGCTTTTTACAGTTGTACATTTTCGCAGCAACGTGCTTATAAATGTTCTTATCCTTCTTTGTATTTCTTTGTGTTGTTCTTGGGAATAATCATTATTATTAAACACATTTGAAAATATGTAATTTTCAACCGCAATAGACTTTTTGAAGACCTTTTCATTGTACTAAACTGAAAAAATAGTTCGTCTTGGGATGGACATTTTCTAAAAATTTAATTTTTTATTAATTTCGGCAGCCATATGCAGATAATTTTGGACATCCAAATTTCCAATACCTTTGTGAATGTATATCAAAAACAATTGAAACCAGATCGTATCCGTCTCACAAGATGCACTCCACCAAGCAATGCAATATGTTTTTTGAGCAAAGCTTTACCAAAGGTTAACTTCCACAGCTGTTTTAAACTAGTACATGTAACTAAACGTCATATACACCTTTGACCAAATAGCTACAAGTCTATAAACTGATAATTCACAATAAATTTTGACCACGCTTTGATATTTTACTTTTTACACAAATTTTTGCTAGCTTAACAAAAAAGGTACCAAAAGTTGTTTTTAACAGCTGTTGCCACATATGTTCGGTTTGACGCTTTCCAGCTTCTCGAAATATGAGAGAAAAATAAAATGACAATTACTTTCATACTCAGTGAGGTATTAAGAATCGATTCGCCCACTCTGCATCGTCCGCATATGCCACCACGCGCCAACCACCCCACTCTATCTCCCGCAGCAGTTCATTCACTGCCACGATCCATAGAAGGGGCAAGAGGACTCCGCCCTGCAAAGTAGGTTAGGTTAGGTTAGGTAGAGGCGGTTGCTAGGCTCGCTCGGAGCCCGCCACACTTAGGCCGGTTTCGGCCCATTGTGATACCGCTTGGGATCATTCCCTTCCTGCAAAAGTGAGATTTCATGTCAGCAGTTGTCCCAGCCAGATGCTCTTATAAAGTTAGCGATCTTTCTGGGACATAGTGTAGACATCTCCGAGATGTCGGTTAGAAAGGCAGAGCCTAAGTGTTGTAGCCTTCTTCTGCTGAGAGCTGGACAGGAGCAGAACAGGTGTTCCACTGTCTCCTCCTCGTCCTCGTCTCTGAAGCTACGGCAGAAATCATTATGTGGGGCACCCAGCCTGTTAGCATGGGTGCCTATTAGCCAATGTCCTGTGAGGGAACGTATGACTGCGCTGCACCTTTTCCTGCCTAGTTTGCAGAGCTCAGAGGTGCGCTTCTTATCTATGGTCGGCCATGTCGGCCAACGCGGCCCTATTCGCCACTTATCGTCTGTCAGTTGCTTGTATTGCTCCTTTATGATAACCTTACAGGTGGCCACAGGCATACAAATATCCTCCTTATCTTGTAAAAGGGGGGTTGTAGTACCAGATCTGGCCAGCTCGTCCGCTATACAGTTGCCCTCAATGTCCCGGTGGCCCGGGACCCATATAAGGCTGATAGCAAATTGCTGGGCCATCTCGTGAAGAGATTTGCGGCAGTTTTCCACAGTAGCTGAGTTCGAGGAGATCGCATTTAGTGATTTGATCGCCGCTTGGCTGTCGCTATAGATGTTTAGCTAGGTTGCCGTGGCGGTATCCGTTTGAAAGCAGTACAGAGCCTCCCTGATTGCTGTAACTTCCGCTTGGAAGACGCTACAGTGATCTGGAAGCCTGAAACAGTGCCTTATGTTTAGCTGTTCAGAGCAGATTCCTCCTCCGACCCTGCCGTCCAGCTTCGAGCCATCCGTGAAGATGTTTATGGCCCCGTCTGGGCCTGGGAGTCCCTCGAGCCATTCGTCTCTGTGAGGGATGATTGTGTTAAAGGGTGAAACTGTGTACTCTCTTGGAACTTGGTAGTCCGTTTTTGAGGGGACGATGATACTTTTTAATATGGCTGAGTGACCTATGCACTGTGGCACCCATTGATTTGAGTCTCTTAGACGTATTAGTGCTGCTTCTGCCCGTTCCTTTCCTGCGAGGTCAAGGCTCTGGAGGCATAGGATGGCATTTAGCGCATCATTTGGGGTGGGGCGAAGAGCTCCGCTGATGCATAGATGCTTGGTGATCGCCCTTTTTGATAGGGCCGGCCACCACACCGTAACTCCGTAGAGTAGTATTGGTCTAACTATAGCTAGATATATCCATTGGACTATGCTTGGGTTCATACCCCATCTTAGCTCAATAGCTTTTTTGCGTGTGTAGAGTGCAGTCGTTGCCTTCTTCACTCTGTCTTTGACATTCAGGTTCCAGTTAAGCTTCTTGTCAATTACCAACCCTAAGTAACTGGCACTGTCGCTGAAGGAGAGCCTGCATAGATGTAATATTGGTGGGTTAATGGGGGGTATCTTGTATCTATTTGTTTAATGATTAATGTTTAATGTTTAGAGTTCAACTATGGACAGTTAAACTGTGTAAAAATAGGAATGTACAAATCATAAAATTATCTGCTACTGGAAAGTACGGTAACACAATACAAGGCAGAAGAAAGTTAACTTAAATTATTCATTAAAGAAGATTTTACTTTGGAAGCGCAAGTATCAAAGGAAAAAAGATGGAAAAATTTATTGTAATCGCGGCAAAGGCTACGAAATGATTCATGGTCAGAGTAGTTTGAAGGACAGAAAGGAAGACGGAGAGGAAAGTAATGCCTATTCGGGCGGGATGGGACAGCAATACTGATAAGGCTAATGAGGGCCGAGGATTCAACCTCGTCTAGGAGAAGTTTATGGAGAAAGAGAATTCCATAACAAGTCCTACGGCTTTCAAGAGAGTGCAAGTTAATAAGACGCTGCCGACTCTCTTAAGAAGGAAGATGACGAGAAGGGTCCCAATTAAGACCGTGCAGGGCAAAGATAGGCATTTTTTTTTGAACGGACTCAAGCATATCTTGATATTTTTGGTAATGGGGAGACCAGATACAGAAACCATATTCTAAGATGGCCGGACAAGAGAAACGTAAAGTAGTTTAGTTGGCTTTATTCGAAATAGCGGATATATGAGAATTAAAACATAAGTTCGGAACGAAGATAATGCCTAAGTCATTAACTTTGTACAGGCGTTCCAAGGAAATGTTATTAATTGTGAAGTCAAAAAGGTAAGGTTTGTTGCGATGGAAGGTCATGACGTTACATTTGGAAATATTAAGCGGAGGACCGTTAACTATACACCAAATGTTGAGAACGTCGAAATCCGATTGAAGGAATAACGGGGACACAGGATCGCTATAGAAAAAACATAGCTTGACATCATCAGCATACATTATGACTCGAGATTGAGTTCAAGCTTGGGGAAGATCATTGATAAAGAGGTTCAATAATAAGGGCCCATGATTACTGGTTTAGAAAGAGAAGATTGGAAGCAGACACGCTGAGAACGATTGCAAAGGTACGCATTAGTCCAGTGAAGAAGTTTAGTCGGAAATCCTAGTAGAGATAGTTTGTGGATGAGGAGATTGTGATTAACTGAATCGAAAGCTTTACTAAAATCAGTATAAACTACGTCAGTTTGACATTGCTTTGCAAATCCGGCAGTTACAAAGGAGGAAAATTCAAGGAGGTTAGACGAAACTGAGCGACGTTTTACAAATCCGTGCTGTGATTCTGATAACAGGGAATTACAAAAGTGTTGGAGCTGAGAAGTAATAATTTTTTCGAAGAGTTTAGGAATGGCATATAAATTGGAGATACAACGGTACTTTGAAACATCTGAGTTAGACCCATTTTTATGAATGGGAATTATACAAGATTCTTTCCAGACGGTGGGAAAATCACCAAGACCGAGAGGTTGAGCAGTTTTAAGAGAGACACGCAAAGAGAATCCGCACAAAGCTTAAGAACGGCACTGGGAACCAAATCTGGACCAGTGGAGAAAGAAAATTTATACGATTTTAAATTAGTTAGAAGGCCATCATAATCAATAAAGGGGAGGTGGATACAACTTGAACTATTAAAAGGGATAGGATATGAGTGCGCGGCAGGATAGTCGTGGGGTGAGGCGAGAATAGAGGGCATGTTATTAGAAGGAGCAGAGTAGCAAAGTTGAAAAAATGAAGCAAATAGGTTAGCGATATCGGAATTGTTATCTGCGTAAGTACCATTAAAGTTTAAAGAAGAGGGATATTGTGAAGAATTACGTTTAGAGTTAACAAACTTAAAGAATTGTTTAGGATCTCGTTTAAAGTTGAGCTTACATTTTGCCAAATAATTATTATAGCATAGGGTATTACAAATGGGAAATTTAGATTTTGCAATTGAATACTTAGAGAAATCTGACTGCGAGCCAGACAGTTTAAACCTCTTATATAAACGAGATTTTATATTCCTTAGGTTTACTAGCCGCGGAGTGAACCAAATAAGGCCAGAAAGATTTCTGAGAGGGGAAACTAATGGAACAAAGGTAGGAAAGATGGAAAAAACAGTGCTATAGAAAGCGTTAGTGGCGGTCTCGATCTCACGAAAGTCGTCGAGGAATGACCAATCTATCAGAGTGCGCTATTCAAAGAGATAAAATCAGCCCTCTTAAAGCAAAATATAGCCGAAGGCTTTATGCAGGATTTGGTGGGACCAGGAGAAGGCAGCTGGACATCTATTTCCAGGGTAGGATGGTAAAGGTCTTCGGAAAAAGATAGAAGGGCACCTCTGTGGACTAAAGTGTTCGTAGAGTCGGTAGTAAAGACAAGGTCTAAAATCCTACCTATGCTATTGCATATGCCGTTTACCTGACCCAATGATGAGTCGGACAGAGAACCAACGAAATCGTGCTGCATGAATGGGAACATCTGGTTGGAGTCTTTGGATGGAGACCAGGAAATATTTGGAAGATTGAAATCTCCGAGGACGATGAGAAAATCGGACTCAGTAAGTTGGGACGAAACAGTTTGAAAAAGGGCTGCGTGAAGCATGTAGGTTGAAAATTCAGAGGACGGTGGGATGTAAGAGCAAAAATATAAAAAGATTTATAGAGGAGAGTCGAAGCTTAACCACTATAATTTCAATATTGTTATGAGCTTCGATAGAAAAAAGTTGGGATGTTGTGTCAGAACGGACAGCAATCAGGACACCACCACCACGAGATGGACGATCCGATCTATAAATGTTAAATTTGTTAATAAGGATTTCGGAATCAGAGATTGAGGGATGAAGCCAGGTTTCGGAGAAAGCGATAATGTCGGCCTCAAAAGTTGCACTATCAGTATGTAACTTGTTGAGCTTGCTGCCCAAGCCACGAACGTTCTGATAGGCAATCTTTAACGTACTAGGAGAAGCTAGTGTTTTGCTACAGAAGATGTAGCAGACGGAGTTGCAGATGGAGCAGATGGAGTTGGAAGAATACCTACTCGATGATCCGGGCTGGTGGGACGATTTGTAAAGAGGTGACAAATCGTATGCACCGGCCAGAAAGAGGGGTCAAGCAAACTATTTACATGCTTATCCGGGAAGAGAATTTTAAAAGAGGAGATGTTTCGCTTGACCTTGAAGTTAAATTTGGTAACTACGAGACCCGCAGAACTATCTATGTTGAGTTTAGACAATATGAAGTTTCGGACCATGACCTCCGTAGCCGATGCCATAAGTCGAGAGACGAAAATAGGTTTTAAAGGAGCAACCGCAGTAAGAACAGATAGAGGGGTCACAGAATTATTTGTTGAGACGGGAGCAGTGGACGTAGAGGTGTTAGTTAGAAAAGCAGTAGTTATGGGAGTTGAGATTGAGGGAGCCTCAACATCCCTCCGGACGGCAGCGTTAGCGGCTTCAAGTAGGACCACGGAAGCGCTTGCGACGGCTTTCTCGATGACTTTTGGGCCGACATCCTGGTCAGACACGGGCGCGGGAGGGGCGGCAGGTGCGACTACAGGAGAGACTGCAGATGAGGCCGCCGTCGTAGTCGGTGCAATGGAACCATTAGAACAAAGGTCCATGGCGTCAAAATTTATTAGTGACGGTGATCGAGATTGGGGTGCAGGTGATCCCGGGACTGGAAGAGAAACGACCGGATTAGAGTTTGGCAAATAATTGTTAACTTTCTTTCGCTTTGGCGACTCAGTCAAAATTTTTAGATTTTTGAAATGAGACTCCATCGCTAGAAACTTATCCTGTAGCATTTTGAATCCGGAGTTGAGCGCAGCGAATTCAGTATGAGTCTGTCTCATAAAAATCCGCATGTCGTTCTCAATAGCTCTGCAGTCCCAACAGGTCCAGTTGAGACCGCAGCGAGTCTTTATGAGGTCGACTACGCGTCCTCCAATTTGCCCAAAGTCGGCGCAAACAGTGTGTGCCATGTTATCACACAACCAGCAGAAGGTGAATGTTTGCCGTGTGGCAGCTGAGCGGCAGCGTTTAGCACAACAAATACTCATTATGAAAAGATGAGGAAAATAAATATGAGAAAGGTGAGATTAATCGAGGAAAATGCTTGAGCAATGACTTTAAGTCGAAACTAATAGTGATCAAGTAGCACAAACAATAACGCAGATCAATACAACAACAACAACGAACAAACGGCCGTCGCAAAATCACAAACACAAAACGAACACGAAAAACACAAAGCGTCCGACGCGGAGAGGTAGGCGGCAAACGCGATACGACTGTGATAGTATTTATGCAGAGAGGATTAAAATGTAGATAATAATAGAGAGCGGCTCAGATAGAGTGCATCGACAATACATATGTCAACAACAGTGCAGCTGCAGGTGACTGAGAATGACGGGGTAGGAAAGAAAGCACAAATTGGATTAAAAATTTGGGAATAACTACACGAAAACACGAGTACTGGTTATGCACATGTAGCAAACGGAATGCACGATTAATTACAAACACAATAAACGTTTTATAAAGTAATTACTCTCCTTAAATCACGGAAAAAAATAATTATTAGGCGGAGCGAAGTAAAGACGCGACCATCAGCGACGATAGATATCGATAAACTGTGAATAATACAAGTTCCGTTTTTGAGGGATTTACTCCCAGGCCGCGCGATTCTGTCCACCTCGATATCGAGAAAAGCTATTAGTGAGTATTCTTTGAGATGCAGAGATTTTTCTACACTCGAGATTACTTCATGAAGTGCCGTTTCCGTGGATTTTCCTTTCCGGTAGGCATGCTGCGCACTTGAGTACAGCTGATCTTATGGTTGTCCGTAGATGTAACCCGATAAGTCTCTCAAAGGTTTTGAGTAGGAAAGACGATAAACTGATTGGTCTAAAGTCTTTCGGGGTTGAGTGTGAGGCTTTACCTGCTTTAGGGATGAAAACTATCCTAGCCTTAAGCCATGCTTGCGGTATTGTACATATCGCCAGTATCTTCCTGAAGATACTATTTAGCCAGTTGATGTCCGTATCCCCGGCCTTCTGAAGTTGGGCCGGGATTACATGGTCCGGGCCTGGCGATTTAAACGGGTTGAAGCTGTTTACTGCCCAACTTATGTTCCGTTTTGTAAGGATATGGTCCATCGATTCTACCGATCCCTCTCCTGGGAGGTATGTCGGCTCGGTGGTTGTGCATCCGGGGAAATGCGTGTCGAGCAGAATGTGTAGGGACTCCTCACTGGAGTTGGTCCACGTACCATCATTATTTTTGTGGTAACCTACCGAAGGGGTAGTTTTTGAGAGAACTTTCCGGAGTCTTGCGGCCTCCGAAGTTTCCTCGATTTCGGAGCAAAATTTTTGCCAGGAGGCTCTTTTAGCCTTCCTCGCTCCTTTTTGTATAGTGCTTTGCTGGTTTTATAGACTGTCCAGTGAGTATCCTCGTTAGCTCTTGTGGCTCTATTGAAGAGAGTCCTACAAATCCTACGAAGGGTGTCTAGTTGCTTAGACAACAAGGGGGGTTTCTTTTTCCCCCTTGGTCTGTTAGAAGGGCATGCTGCCTTGAAGGCTTTATTGCACGCATCCGTGAACCTGTTCACAAGACGGTTTAGGTTGTCTTCCGTGTTCGGGCATTTAAGGGCGTTAGGAGGGAGTAGTTTCTCCAGGGTTGTGCTATATTTTTCCCAGTTGGCTTTTCTGGGCTGGATATAGTCGGTGGGTTTAGGGATCTCGAGGGATAATATCGTCTCGATGTACCTGTGATCTGAGAAGGAATGGTCCTCTAGGACTTTCCAACTCTTGACTGTGTCTAACAGTTTGTTTGACACTAACGTGAGGTCAATAACCTCCTGTCAATTTTTAATTATAAAAGTAGGGTCGTTGCCCCGACTACAAATAAATAAGTTTGAGTCCAGGATGAAGCTGAAAAGTGACTCACCCCTTACATTCGTGTCCGTGCTCCCCCATTGGGTGTGGTGGGCGTTGGCATCGCAACCTATTAGTAGGTCTTTGTCCGTCCTTTCGCTGTCGCTGGCTATTTTGCGAACAAGGCCGTTGGGAGGATCATTTTCCTCGTGGGCCATATAGAACGCCACCAGCCTGAGATGATTCCCGTTTAGCTCTAGGCTTGCCGCCGTGTTATCGCCATCGCTATAACTGTGGAGCAGAAAGATATTTAGGTGCTTTCTCGCAAGTATGCAGGTACGGATTTTACCTTCATTTTGGGATACAATGATCTTGTATTCCATCATTCCCAATCCACAGACCTTGCTTCCTACCACCCAAGGCTCCTGGATCAGGACTACGTCGGCTCCGCTCGCGTCTAAGCGGAACATGTGGGCAGCCGATGCTGCTTTACAGTGGTGGAGATTGATTTGAAGGATCCTTAGGACCATCTTCAAGATTCTCCACCACTGTTATGTCTGCGTCCGAGTCGTTTGAGACCCTCTCTCGGCACATCGAATCGAAGTAGAGCAGCAGCTCCGTTTCCGAAGAGAAGCCTTCCTGGTCTGGCTCCAGCTCGTCGTCAGGCGCTTCGATCTCCGCAGCGACATCCTGCACGTCTGGGTTGACGACAGGAAGCGCCGCGGCCGCCGCGGCTGCCGCCGCGTCCGCTTTATACACCTTGATGGTGACCGAGCTGAAGCCGAAGTTTAGCTCGCCTTTTGCTGCCTCTATCGGGGCCAGCGACTCACTGTTTAGAACGAGCACCACCTGGTTTGTCGGCCCTTGCGTCGTTTCTACTTTGGCTACCTTCCAGTCAGAGGTCGGTAGGCTTGGATTGCACCTCTGCAACATCTTAAGGATGCGCTCTGGCTCTTTGAAGGTAGCCGGCACCCAAATTCTGTTCCTCGGGATGCTGGGCAACTCGCTCCAGTCGACTGCGACGAGTTTCGAACCGTCGTAGACCTCGCCGACCTGCGCCACCGCCGCTTTGTATAGCTTCACGGAGCGCTCGTCTTCGCAGACAGTTATCTTAACGTTTCCCTGGAACCACCCCATATCCGCTTCCACCCACTTCCACTGACTCCTTGGAATTCTTCCCTCTGCGCTGCCTTTGTCGAGGACGCCAATTAGCGTCCTCTCCTTCGCAATCTGTGCAAAAGAGACATTTGGCAGCACTCTGGAGCGCTTTGCTACCGGTCCCGGTGTCTCCTGCGAGCGCTGTTTCTTGGCTTGGGGAGCCACCTTTTTCTGTTCTTAGATGAACTCCGGGAGCACAGCCGAAGCCCATTCCACCTTCTTCAGCCAGTCGGCTGATGGGCTGGCTTCACTGCTGGCGTTTTGCCGAAGGAGTATGTGCCCTGCACTCCTCTTTTTGGCATAGGTGTAACGTTTGGCTTGGGCGCTTTTCGACGGCAAGTCAACCCCATCCGCTTTACCAGAAGGTCGGGCAGCCGCAGTATTGCTTAGCTTTCCTTCCAAGGTGTCAGCTTCGGGAGTTACCTTGCCACCCACTCTGGATTCGGGATGGGACCCCCTCGGGTTCGCACAGGCACCTTCCACCTTATGGGTATTCCCTGCTGTAGAGCCGGTTGGGCCAAGCCCTTGGGCCACTGCCTTTCCGTGGTTGGGATTGCTCCCAGTTGGCATTTGGGGAGTGCCGCACTCATTTTTTTTTTTTGTGTTTTTATGGTTTAAATTTTTGTTTTTATACATCTTGTTCCCACGAGATGCAGAGAAAGGGAAAGGTCAGCCCGGCAGAGACATCTTGTTCCCACGAGATGCAGAGAAAGGGAAAGGTCAGCCCGGGCAGAGACCCACGTTGCCCGGGTAAGGCATCATTAGAACAGGGGGCTGCCAAGTCCCTGAGCCCTCCGTTAACGACTAGGCTAGTTTTTATACCGGACCCCCAGCCAGGCTGACTCTCGGCACGGGTCAAGTAACACACTTAGTCCGGCCCGGTGTGAGGTGGGTGTGAGGGTTGGGATGTGGGTAGGTATCGTGTAGGTATGGGAGTGTGTGAGCTACTTATTTAGGCGGCACCACAAGCGCATCGTCAGTGTTGCTTCCTCGCGAACACCCGCTGGCTGTCCGGGACTGCTTATTTCGGTACTCTCCCGTAAGAGATGCCCGCTTATTCGCAGCTGACCTACCGAGCTAGGCCGTTCGCTATCCGCAACCTGCAACCCGTCCGGTGGCTTCAGCTAGGCCCCTTTTGAGCCACCTCACGAGCTCATCAGACCAGAGTACCTCTGCTGACAAGTCATGTAGACGTTGACGTCCCCAGTGATGCCTCAACAGTCCTGCATTGTAGCATCTACTATCACCCTCCAGGAATCAAGCTCCAGGTCCGTCATAGCACCCGTGATGGCGGTCGGGAGGATGTTGTTAAAGGCGCCTTCTATGTCGGGGAAGGTTGTACCAGGGTGTACTCCTTATAGTAAAGGGACGCTTCGATGATCGATGTGATCGTGTTTAGGGCCGTTTCGATGGATCTTTCCTTCCGATTGGCATGCTGGGAGTCTGAGAATAGTCTGATTGCCCAGGAAATGTTCTCCTTGCTTAATAGGTTCAGGATAGCACTTGAGGCAGCAGAAGTGGGCGCGATGTAGTTAGGTCTGTTTTCATCGCATCCAGGGAAGTGGATGTTGAAGAAAAGATTTAGTGACTCATTGCTGGATGTTGTCCAAGACTGGGGAGCTTTCTTCAGGTAGCCCAGTGTGGTTGTTGTCTTAAAGAGAACTCTGCGCGAAGCTTCTGAGCTACTTTCGATTTCGCTGCGGAACTTACGCCATGAGGTGCGTTTGGCTTTCCTAAGTTGTTTATTGTAAATTGATGGAATGGCCTTGTATTTAGCCCAGGCCTGCTCAACATTCACAGCCTTTTCTTTGTTGAAGAGTCTCCGGGAGGCTTTCCGGAGTTCCTCCAGTTTTGGAGTCCACCATTCAGGTTTCTTCCGGCCTATGGTTTTACGAGAGGGGCAGGAGAGAGGGTTCCGGAATTTGGTTTGGTTTCGGTAGTGAAAAAGAGAATACAGCTTCCACGTACCTGTGGTCCGAAAGGGAGTGTACTGCCAGGACCGTCCAGGATACAATTTTTCCTTGTATCTCATGAGACGCAAGTGTGAGGTCGAGGACCTCCTTGCGGTTTTTAATACTAAAGGTGGGATCACTCCCCCGGTTTAGTAAGACCATCTGAGTGGTGAGTACATAACTGAAGATGTACTCACACCTTTCATTTGTGTCAGTGCTTCTCCACTGGCAATAATGGGCGTCGTAACCCACGCTTAAGCCGATGTCCTTGGCCTCACAGTATGCGATTAGTCCGTTTGAGCGAAGAGCTCCAGAGACGTTCAGGACGAGGATGATCTGGCGCCTCTGCCCTGCAACATCCTCCACCTTGGCGACCTTCCAATCGGCCGTAGAAAGTTAGGGATGTCATACCTGCAGTAGCCTCAAGATCTTCTCCGGCTCTGCAGGCTTCGCCCTCTGGTCCTCAGTCTGCTGGGAACGTCTTCCCAGTTTATGGCCTCCAGTTTGGCTCCTGGATAGACCTCCTGGATAGACCTCCTGGATAGACCTCCTGGATAGACCTGGATAGCCACCGCCTTCATGAAGAGGGCCGCAGAGCGATGGCTTTCACCTTGCCTTGGTGCCACACTGCGTCCTCACATTTGGGTGGTGGTCCGACATTTTTCTGCACCTCCTGCAGGAATCTGTCCTGGAGCTCATTTTCCACCAGGTCTCATTTTTCCCGAGGGACATTACCATCCTCGGCGCCCCTGTCCAGGACGGCAATTAGGGTCTTACCTTTCGCCACCTCAGCGACACAGTTGTGGCGAAACGACCCGTTATCCGTTTATCCCCCTGTAGCACCCGATGGCTGACGGCCAACTTTTCGGCTTGATTTTAAATTTTCTTCATACTGTTGGACATTTTCGGTAAAAGCGAATTTTTAACATTTGACCTTACAATTATTTATGTATATTTATCCATACCTAGGAATAGACAAACCAACATTCGCTCCTAGCTATTGCTTAAGCCGGTCGTGTTTTTTTCTCGCTCCTGCATTGGTTCATTTTAATTTTCCCATTTCTGAGAACATGCTTCAATCAAGAATCGCTTAAATAATAAGCTTAAAAATTTTGTAGACTTCGATTGGATGTGCGATCCACGTTTACTTGGAAATGACAAGGGGACCCGTCTGCTTGGCGGCATCGCGCTGCTTGACCACAATCTGGTTGGCGATGCGATCCAAATCACGCTGTCTGATGGAGCTGAGCTTGCGGCCACCCTCTGGGTGCTTCTCGACAAGGCGGGCGTGCTCAAAGGCCTGGAGAGCCTTACGGGTGGCACCGTCAGCGGCATGGCAGAAATGCGAGGGGTGGACACCGTTGCGCTTGCGACCACCATAGATCTTGGTGATGGAGCCAACACCAGCGGGACTGCGGTGATACAGATGGCGCAGGATCGAGGCGCAACGCACATACAACCAGTCAGGATCGTTGGGGGCCAGCTCCTTGAACTTGGCTGTCTTGATGATGTCCATCTGGTTTTTTCAATTTGCCAGTCTTCTTGAGGAAGACGGCAACCGCCTTGGTAACGGCATGCTGGTCAATATCCTTTACTGTGACACCTTGCATTTTTCTTGTTAAAGTCAACCGGAAAAAAGCCCCTTTCTGCCCTTTGATTAAATATCATACAACAATATTGTCATTTTGTTTTGGCATATCTTCGAATCTTATTAATATTGAAAATTAATTGTGTTGTCAGTCGTCGACTAGCATTGAATGAACACGGACGTCTTTTTCTCAGCACGCACAGATTCGAGTTCAAATTTCAGTCGCTCTTCTTCTTCTTTCGCTCTTCCTTTTGATTTCATTTTCGCGCACTGGTTTTGCTTCTGCTGGACAGCGCCGACTTGAAAGTTTTTCACCCACCATGGCCCTGGGCCGCAATTTCTAGGAAAAACCGTTTTCCTTACAGGACGATAGCCCAAAAAAAAAAAAAAAAGACATTACCAAAAACTAAGCATAGATTTCCCAGAACTCCCGGATGTGACAATTGAAAACCCAAAGTACATTATACTCTCTGCAAAGAATCACGAAAAACCTATAACTGAATATTCTTGCTTCGCGGTACAAAAATCTATAAAATTCATAAGCAAAGAAATTATCTCTATTTCGACACTGCGTGACTGCACCCTACTCTTACTCGTGAAGAATAATGAAATCGCCGAAAAATTCTTAAACACCGAAAAGCTTATTGGACTATGTGATATCACCTGCAAGCTTCATGAATCTCTTAATAACATAAAAGGTACCATATACGCCCCATACCTGAATAATAGTCCGGAAAACGAAATAATAAACGAGCTAAAGAGCCAACACGTTTCCTCTATATACAGATTTAATAAAAAAAATCGAAGGCAAATCAACTCCATCTGGTGTAATCTTAGTCACCTTTAACTTTTACACTCTCCCAAGCAAAATTAACATCTGCTGGAATACAGTTAAAGTCAGGGAATACGTCCCTAATCCAATGCGATGCAAAACATGCCAACTACTAGGCCATACAGCTAAGTATTTCAAAAATACTGTCATTTGCCCTACCTGCAACTTTCCCCCCCACCCGAACGCAAAATGCACACGCATTCACTGTGCTAGCTGCTTTGAGCAATACCCTGCCAACTCCCCTAGTTGTAAAAAATATATAGAGCAGAAAGAAATCCTCACAATAAAAACACAAAATAAATGCAGCATACGCGAAGCATGTGTATTACAAAAACAACAATCTCTATCTCCCTCTACTTCGTTGTTCAGTTATGCAGCTGTTACAGCAGCCGCCACATCCTCAAAGACAAATGAAAACGCAAAAGAAAACAAAAGAAAGAGCAGCTCGACCGAAAAATGCAGTCTCCATCCCTCTCTATCTCGCTCAAACCCCGTCTCGTTTTCTCGCGAGTACAGCCCAACGAGCGAATTAGAACCAAAACAAACCCGCAAACAAAATCCACAAACTCCGTCTTCATCCCCTAAACCAAACATAAAACCAAAAGAAAATATAAAAAATAGTAGCACGACTGAGAATTTTTAGTCTTCCGCCTTCCCTATCTCCTGTCAGACGACAGATTCATTTTCGTTACTTCGCAGTAACAGCCCAACGGGCGATTTTAAACCAAAGGAAACTCACGTAAAATACACTCGAAAAAATAAAAAACCTTATCAATACAATACAATTTCAAATAAGTGTAGCACATATCAGGAAATGGAAGAAGATGACTTTTAGTCCGCTTCTCACCCTTTTGCATACATATAACCAAAGATGGCTCATTCATTTTCAATGGCTATTAAAATAGTTCAATGGAACATGAACGGCTGCATAAATAATTATCAGGAATTAATAATACTAATAAACATAGTTAACCCAGACGTTATATGTATCCAAGAGACACATTTACCGCATAACTCCAAGAATATAATTTACCCAAAATCGTACAAGGGATACTTTAAAAACCACGACAACATAACTACAGCAAAGCAAGGGATTTTCATTTTAATAAAACGCCACATTTCGCATAATCAAATCACTATTAACTTCTTCATCCTCTGCCACGCATTGCAGTTAGAATTAAGCCCAAAGATCTCAATCGTCAACTGTTATATACCTCCTAGTCAGAGCTTCGCGGAAGGCGAACTTCTAGCCCTCTCTACCAAAATCTCGACACCTCTTATCCTCTCTGGAGACCTAAACTCTTGGAGCCCACTATGGGGTTCAGCTGCAGCGAACTCCCGTGGAAAAAAAATGGAAAACTTTCTCTCTAAAGCAAACCTCACCGTCCAAAATGATGGGTCACCCACCCACCCTTCTACACACAATTCGTTCACGCACGTGGATCTGACAATAACATCTCCCCAGATCATTGATAGATGTAATTGGTCTATCGAAAACTCACTTTACGGAAGTGATCACTTTCCGATCATCACCTCTTTCGTCACGCAGTATGAGCCAAATAAAATTAAGTCAAACCCCAGATGCAAAACTGAAAAAAATCTGACTGGGACAAATTCTGTCACCTACTCACGCCTTTCAAGCCATCACAAAACATCCTTAACATTAACAAAGAAGTTGCTATAATGACCAATGCTATAAGGAATGCAGCTAACATGTCTATTCCTCAAACTAAGCGTATTGTGCATAATGCCAATGTAGTTTGGTGGAACGCCACTCTCACTAAACTACGCGAGCACAAGCAAACACTATGGTTAAACTTCAAATTTAGCCAAACGACCCAAAATCTTGTGGCATATAAGAAAGCTAAAGCTTTATTGAAAAGAGAAGCGAAAAACTCCAGGCGTCAATCACTTAACCACTTCACAAGCAAAATCTCCCCACTATGTTCTACCAGAAAAATCTGAGCCGACGTCAAAACTCTAACTGGCATACCTCGACCTCCTCTAAAAACCCTGTTAGTCAACGGTAAGCCTGGTCCAATTATTTCAAAGACCACAACTTCTCTCTCAAGAAAAGTGCCATCCTTGCTATATACACCCACTACATTATCAGCCTCAGCCAGATACCTTGACCTATACCTATTACATTTCCCGAATTCGAGGCTTCCTTAACCTAAACGAGGGAGAAAACCCCAGTAGTTGATAGGATATCATATCCAATTCTAAAGAATTTATCTAAACATGTTAAGCATGGACTCATTAACATCTATAACTGCAATTTAAACAACGGGATCTACCCCCACACTTGGTCAGTGGCATCTGTAGTCCCTGTTCCTAAGCCAAATAAACCTACGCATGAAATTGATAGTTTTAGGCCAATCTCAACGCTGCTTTGCTCAAGCAAACTGTTTGAAAAAATTTTACCACGCAGACTAATGTGGTATCTGGACAGGAACAATCTTCTATCCCCCAACCAAGTTGCATTTAAGCGCAAGCACAGCACTATTAACTCTCTTCCTAGGTACGGATTTCGAAAGGGCTTTCGATCGCGTAGGCGTTCACGCCGTCCTTGATCAGCTTACACTTTGGGGGATGAGTCCTAAGGCCTTTAATGTAGTGAAGGCCTTTATGACTCGTCGCTCCTTCAGAGTTCGAGTCAACAATACTCTCTCTCTCCCAATTGCACTTCACAATGGCATCCAACAAGGTTCCCCTCTTTCCGTCGTATTGTTTATCATTGCTTTCGACAAACTTAGTAAAATAATTCTTAGGCATAAAAACATTAGTTTAACAATTTATGCAGACGACACAATCATCTACACTTAGATAAACGAGGGGGAACGTTGTGAGTTGCTGCTGCGACCGCAACTCTACATTTATACCCGATACATAGTCAGTATGGCTACATTAAACGACAAATAGTGCGTGCGAGAGAGACAGAAAATCAGTCAGAACGTGTCGACGGGCGCTGCGTAGCCACTGCAAATTGATTTGTTACTTTTGGCTATAATAATAATCCGATCTTACTCGGATTCGGCAAGGTTCGGCAATCTGGTAGATATGGCCATTCTCTATGATTGTGCGTTTTAATTTTCTCCTATCTTCAAAAGTGTGGTTTGCCACAGATTTTCGTTGTTTATGGCTGCGGAGGGGGTGGGGCAAAATTTTGAAACACACTTGTAGCAGTGAGCTATCAACAGTGAGTTCTGCAGTGAAAAATTACAAATAGTTTTGTAACAGTGAGAGCTCTACAGTCAGGTCTAATAGATCTGAGATCTGTGGATGCTCCAGATTTTCGTCCTTTGCGGGGGCGGAAGGGGGTGAGGCGAAATTTTAATAACAACTCGTCAAGGTCCGATATCACAGGAGTGTGGATACCAAATTTGGTTGCTCTAGCTTTTATAGTCTCTGAGATCTAGGAACTCATATTTAGCAATAGGCAAAGCCGGCTATGATACGTGTGTGTTAGAGAGAGGGGCGAGAAAAATGAAATTGTTTTCTTCATTCTGGCTATAATAATGATACGATCTGATTCAGATTCTGCAGTCTAGAAGATATGGTCGTTCTCTACGATTCTGCGTTTTTGGTTTTCTCGTATCTTTAAAATTGTGGATGCCACAGATTTTCGTCCTTTGTGGGGACGGACGGACGGACAGACAGACATGGCTCAATCGACTCGGCTATTGATGCTGATCAAGAATATATATACTTTATGGGGTCGGAAACCCTTCCTTCTGGACGTTACACACATCCATTTTCACCACAAATCTAATATACCCCAATACTCATTTTGAGTATCGGGTATAAAAACACAAACGCTGTACATAATTGTTTTAAAAAATTACTTAAAAATATTTAGGAGTGGGGAAACTTGTCGGGTGCCACACTTTCCACAAACAAATGTAAAATACTGCATATTTGCAGAAAACATCGCCGCACGGCGAAAAACAATGATCTTAGTTTTTTAAACACGACAATTCAATCTGTAGACCACTTGAAAATTCTTGGAGTTGTTTTCGATAATAAATTTAACTTTAAAGAACACTGTCTACAATTAAGATTACAATTAGAATCTAGACTTAACATCGTTCGATTTCTAAGCTCAACATTTTCAAATATCCATGTTAATACGTTAGTATATATCACAGGAGCTCTTATCCTTGCCAAAATCAACTACGGACGTCCGATATTCGGATGGAGCGCAAATGCAAATTTAAGAAAAATCAAACACCATACCATAATTGCGTGCGCCGCGTTAAAGAGAACTCTTGCAAGCGAAGCCTTGAGCCACTTTCGATTTCCCTGCTGGGAACTTACGCCATGAGGTGCGTTTGGCTTTCCTAAGTTGTTTATTGGTAAATTGATGGAATGGCCTTTAGATTTAGCCCAGGCCTGCCTAAACATTCACAGCCTTTTCTTTTGTTGAAGAGTTCCGGAGGCTTTCCGAGTTCCTCCAGTTTTGGGAGTCCACCATCCAGGTTTCTTCCGGGCCTATGGTTTTACGAGAGAGGGGCAGGAGAGAGGGTTCCGGAATTTGGTTTGGTTTCGGTAGTGAAAAGAGAATACAGCTTCCACGTACCTGTGGTCCGAAAGGAGTGTACTGCCAGGACCGTCCAGGATACAATTTTCCTTGTATCTCATGAGACGCAAGTGTGAGGTCGAGGACCTCCTTGCGGTTTTAATACTAAAGGTGGATCACTCCCCCGGTTTAGTAAGACTATCTGAGGGTGAGTACATAACTGAAGATGTACTCACACCTTTCATTTGTGTCAAAAAAGCTTCCACTGGCAATAATGGGCGTCGTAACCCACGCTTAAGCCGATGTCCTTGGCCTCACAGTATGCGATTAGTCCGTTTGAGCGAAGAGCTCCAGAGACGTTCAGGACGAGGATGATCTGGCGCCTCTGCCCTGCAACATCCTCCACCTTGGCGACCTTCCAATCGGCCGTAGAAAGTTAGATGTCATACCTGCAGTAGCCTCAAGATCTTCTCTCCGCTCTGCAGGCTTCGCCCTCTGGTCCTCAGTCTGCTGGGAACGTCTTCCCAGTTTATGGCCTCCAGTTTGGCTCCTGGATAGACCTCCCGGATAGACCTCCTGGATAGACTCTCCTGGATAGACCTGGATAGCCACCGCCTTCATGAAGAGGGCCGCAGAGCGATGGCTTTCACCTTGCCTTGGTGCCACACTGCGTCCTCGCATTTGGGTGGTGGTCCGACATTTTTCTGCACCTCCTGCAGGAATCTGTCCTGAGCTCATTTTCCACCAGGTCTCATTTTTCCCGAGGGACATTACCATCCCCCGGCGCCCCCTGTCCAGGACGGCAATTAGGGTCTTACCTTCGCCACCAGCGAAGCGACACAGTTGTGGGCGAAACGACCCGTTATCCGTTTATCCCCCTGTAGCACCCGATGGCTGACGGGCCAACTTTTCGGCTTGATTTTAAATTTTTCATACTGTTGGACATTTTCGGTAAAAGCGAATTTTAACATTTGACCTTACAATTATTTATGTATATTTATCCATACCCAGGAATAGACAAACCAACATTCGCTCCCTAGCTATTGCTTGCCGGTCGTGCGTTTTTCTCGCTCCTGCATTGGTTCATTTTAATTTTCCCATTTCTGAGAACATGCTTCAATCAAGAATCGCTTAAATAATAAGCTTAAAATTTTGTAGACTTCGGATTGGATGTGCGATCCACGTTTATTTGAAATGACAAAGGGGACCCGTCTGCTTGGCGGCATCGCGCTGCTTGACCACAATCTGGTTGGCGATGCGATCCAAATCACGCTGTCTGATGGAGCTGAGCTTGCGGCCACCCTCTGGGTGCTTCTCGACAAGGCGGGCGTGCTCAAAGGCCTGAGAGCCTTTACGGGTGGCACAAATCAGCGGCATGGCAGAAATGCGAGGGGTGGACACCGTTGCGCTTGCGACCACCATAGATCTTGGTGATGGAGCCAACACCAGCGGGACTGCGGTGATACAGATGGCGCAGGATCGAGGCGCAACGCACATACAACCAGTCAGGATCGTTGGGGCCAGCTCCTTGAACTTGGCTGTCTTGATGATGTCCATCTGGTTTTTTCAATTTGCCAGTCTTCTTGAGGAAGACGGCAACCGCCTTGGTAACGGCATGCTGGTCAATATCCTTTACTGTGACACCTTGCATTTTTCTTGTTAAAGTCAACCGGAAAAAAGCCCTTTCTGCCCTTTTGATTAAATATCATACAACAATATTGTCATTTTGTTTTGGCATATCTTCGAATCTTATTAATATTGAAAATTAATTGTGTTGTCAGTCGTCGACTAGCATTGAATGAACACGGACGTCTTTTTCAGCACGCACAGATTCGAGTTCAAATTTCAGTCGCTCTTCTTCTTCTTTCGCTCTTCCTTTTGATTTCATTTTCGCGCACTGGTTTTGCTTCTGCTGGACAGCGCCGACTTGAAAGTTTTTCACCCACCATGGCCCCTGGGCCACCAATTTCTAGGGAAAACCCGTTTTCCTTACAGGACGATAGCCCAAAAAAAAAAAAAAAAAGACATTACCAAAAACTAAGCATAGATTTCCCAGAACTCCCGGATGTGACAATTGAAAACCCAAAGTACATTATACTCTCTGCAAAGAATCACGAAAAACCTATAACTGAATATTCTTGCTTCGCGGTACAAAAATCTATAAAATTCATAAGCAAAGAAATTATCTCTATTTCGACACTGCGTGACTGCACCCTACTCTTACTCGTGAAGAATAATGAAATCGCCGAAAAATTCTTAAACACCGAAAAGCTTATTGGACTATGTGATATCACCTGCAAGCTTCATGAATCTCTTAATAACATAAAAGGTACCATATACGCCCCATACCTGAATAATAGTCCGGAAAACGAAATAATAAACGAGCTAAAGAGCCAACACGTTTCCTCTATATACAGATTTAATAAAAAAAATCGAAGGCAAATCAACTCCATCTGGTGTAATCTTAGTCACCTTTAACTTTTACACTCTCCCAAGCAAAATTAACATCTGCTGGAATACAGTTAAAGTCAGGGAATACGTCCCTAATCCAATGCGATGCAAAACATGCCAACTACTAGGCCATACAGCTAAGTATTTCAAAAATACTGTCATTTGCCCTACCTGCAACTTTCCCCCCCACCCGAACGCAAAATGCACACGCATTCACTGTGCTAGCTGCTTTGAGCAATACCCTGCCAACTCCCCTAGTTGTAAAAAATATATAGAGCAGAAAGAAATCCTCACAATAAAAACACAAAATAAATGCAGCATACGCGAAGCATGTGTATTACAAAAACAACAATCTCTATCTCCCTCTACTTCGTTGTTCAGTTATGCAGCTGTTACAGCAGCCGCCACATCCTCAAAGACAAATGAAAACGCAAAAGAAAACAAAAGAAAGAGCAGCTCGACCGAAAAATGCAGTCTCCATCCCTCTCTATCTCGCTCAAACCCCGTCTCCTGTTTCTCGCGAGTACAGCCCAACGAGCGAATTAGAACCAAAACAAACCCGCAAACAAAATCCACAAACTCCGTCTTCATCCCCTAAACCAAACATAAAACCAAAAGAAAATATAAAAAATAGTAGCACGACTGAGAATTTTAGTCTTCCGCCTTTAACCAATCTCCTGTCAGACGACAGATTCATTTTCGTTACTTCGCAGTAACAGCCCAACGGGCGATTTTAAACCAAAAAGAAACTCACGTAAAATACACTCGAAAAAAAAAAAAACCTTATCAATACAATACAATTTCAAATAAGTGTAGCATATATCAGGAAATGGAAGAAGATGACTTTAGTCCGCTTCTCACCCTTTGCATACATATAACCAAAGATGGCTCATTCATTTTCAATGGCTATTAAAATAGTTCAATGGAACATGAACGGCTGCATAAATAATTATCAGGAATTAATAATACTAATAAACATAGTTAACCCAGACGTTATATGTATCCAAGAGACACATTTACCGCATAACTCCAAGAATATAATTTACCCAAAAATCGTACAAGGGATACTTTAAAAACCACGACAACATAACTACAGCAAAGCAAGGGATTTTCATTTTAATAAAACGCCACATTTCGCATAATCAAATCACTATTAACTTCTTCATCCTCTGCCACGCATTGCAGTTAGAATTAAGCCCAAAGATCTCAATCGTCAACTGTTATATACCTCCTAGTCAGAGCTTCGCGGAAGGCGAACTTCTAGCCCTCTACCAAAATCTCGACACCTCTTATCCTCTCTGGAGACCTAAACTCTTGGAGCCCACTATGGGGTTCAGCTGCAGCGAACTCCCGTGGAAAAAAAATGGAAAACTTTCTCTCTAAAGCAAACCTCACCGTCCAAAATGATGGGTCACCCACCCACCCTTCTACACACAATTCGTTCACGCACGTGGATCTGACAATAACATCTCCCCAGATCATTGATAGATGTAATTGGTCTATCGAAAACTCACTTTTACGGAAGTGATCACTTTCCGATCATCACCTTTTCGTCACGCAGTATGAGCCAAATAAAATTAAGTCAAACCCCAGATGCAAAACTGAAAAAAATCTGACTGGGACAAATTCTGTCACCTACTCACGCCTTTCAAGCCATCACAAAACATCCTTAACATTAACAAAGAAGTTGCTATAATGACCAATGCTATAAGGAATGCAGCTAACATGTCTATTCCTCAAACTAAGCGTATTGTGCATAATGCCAATGTAGTTTGGTGGAACGCCACTATCAGGAACTCACTAAACTACGCGAGCACAAGCAAACACTATGGTTAAACTTCCAAATTTAGCCAAACGACCCAAAAATCTTGTGGCATATAAGAAAGCTAAAAGCTTTATTGAAAAAAAGAGAAGCGAAAACTCCAGGCGTCAATCACTTAACCACTTCACAAGCAAAAATCTCCCCACTATGTTCTACCAGAAAAATCTGAGCCGACGTCAAACTCTAACTGGCATACCTCGACCTCCTCTAAAAACCCTGTTAGTCAACGGTAAGCCTGGTCCAATTATTTCAAAGACCACAACTTCTCTCTCAAGAAAAGTGCCATCCTTGCTATATACACCCACTACATTATCAGCCTCAGCCAGATACCTTGACCTATACCTATTACATTTCCCGAATTCGAGGCTTCCTTTAACCTAAACGAGGGAGAAAACCCCAGTAGTTGATAGGATATCATATCCAATTCTAAAGAATTTATCTAAACATGTTAAGCATGGACTCATTAACATCTATAACTGCAATTTAAACAACGGATCTACCCCACACTTGGTCAGTGGCATCTGTAGTCCCTGTTCCTAAGCCAAATAAACCTACGCATGAAATTGATAGTTTTAGGCCAATCTCAACGCTGCTTTGCTCAAAAACTGTTTGAAAAAATTTTACCACGCAGACTAATGTGGTATCTGACAGGAACAATCTTCTATCCCCCAACCAAGTTGCATTTAAGCGCAAGCACAGCACTATTAACTCTCTTCCTAGGTACGGATTTCGAAAGGGCTTTCGATCGCGTAGGCGTTCACGCCGTCCTTGATCAGCTTACACTTTGGGGGATGAGTCCTAAGGCCTTTAATGTAGTGAAGGCCTTTATGACTCGTCGCTCCTTCAGAGTTCGAGTCAACAATACTCTCCCAATTGCACTTCACAATGGCATCCAACAAGGTTCCCTTTCCGTCGTATTGTTTATCATTGCTTTCGACAAACTTAGTAAAATAATTCTTAGGCATAAAAACATTAGTTTAACAATTTATGCAGACGACACAATCATCTACACTTAGATAAACGAGGGGGAACGTTGTGAGTTGCTGCTGCGACCGCAACTCTACATTTATACCCGATACATAGTCAGTATGGCTACATTAAACGACAAATAGTGCGTGCGAGAGAGACAGAAAATCAGTCAGAACGTGTCGACGGGCGCTGCGTAGCCACTGCAAATTGATTTGTTACTTTTGGCTATAATAATAATCCGATCTTACTCGGATTCGGCAAGGTTCGGCAATCTGGTAGATATGGCCATTCTCTATGATTGTGCGTTTTTAATTTTCTCCTATCTTCAAAAGTGTGGTTGCCACAGATTTTCGTTGTTTATGGCTGCGGAGGGGGTGGGGCAAAATTTTGAAACACACTTGTAGCAGTGAGCTATCAACAGTGAGTTCTGCAGTGAAAAATTACAAATAGTTTTGTAACAGTGAGAGCTCTACAGTCAGGTCTAATAGATCTGAGATCTGTGGATGCTCCAGATTTTCGTCCTTTGCGGGGGCGGAAGGGGGTGAGGCGAAATTTTAATAACAACTCGTCAAGGTCCGATATCACAGGAGTGTGGATACCAAATTTGGTTGCTCTAGCTTTTATAGTCTCTGAGATCTAGGAACTCATATTTAGCAATAGGCAAAGCCGGCTATGATACGTGTGTGTTAGAGAGAGACAGGGCGAGAAAAAATGAAATTGTTTTCTTCATTCTGGCTATAATAATGATACGATCTGATTCAGATTCTGCAGTCTAGAAGATATGGTCGTTCTCTACGATTCTGCGTTTTTGGTTTTCTCGTATCTTTAAAATTGTGGATGCCACAGATTTTCGTCCTTTGTGGGGACGGACGGACGGACAGACAGACATGGCTCAATCGACTCGGCTATTGATGCTGATCAAGAATATATATACTTTATGGGGTCGGAACCCTTCCTTCTGGACGTTACACACATCCATTTTCACCACAAATTAATATACCCCAATACTCATTTTGAGTATCGGGTATAAAAACACAAACGCTGTACATAATTGTTTTAAAAAATTACTTAAAAATATTTAGGAGTGGGGAAACTTGTCGGGTGCCACACTTTCCACAAACAAATGTAAAAATACTGCATATTTGTTTTAAAAACATGCCGCATCGGCGAAAAACAATGATCTTAGTTTTTTAAACACGACAATTCAATCTGTAGACCACTTGAAAATTCTTGGAGTTGTTTTCGATAATAAATTTAACTTTAAAGAACACTGTCTACAATTAAGATTACAATTAGAATCTAGACTTAACATCGTTCGATTTCTAAGCTCAACATTTTCAAATATCCATGTTAATACGTTAGTATATATCACAGGAGCTCTTATCCTTGCCAAAATCAACTACGGACGTCCGATATTCGGATGGAGCGCAAATGCAAATTTAAGAAAAATCCAAACACCATACCATAATTGCGTGCGCCGCAGTTTAAACGCCCTCCCCACATCTCCAATAAAATGCACTTTAGCAGAAGCTAGCCTTCCATCCATCAAACATAGGTTGTACCAATCCACAATCAGGCTGCTGTCAAAACTCTCGTCGTCAGCCAACCGGCTACTCAACAAATATTTCATGAGTGCCATAAATGCCAAACGTAAACACAAAGTACCCTCAACCATACGACGCTGCGCCATGCTCAGGAAACAACACAAAATACAACCCCCAGGAAAACCTAAATCCCGCCTCTGCTTTCCTCCATGGCAGCTACGCAGTTCGTCCTTCAATCTCCAACTTCACCAACTCAAAAAAGGAAATACTATGAGCGGAGCTTTCCGAAGGCTCTTCTTGGAAGAGTTTTCCAAAAGGAAACTTTTACTGGCTATTCACCGATGCATCAAAAAACATCTCTGGCACCGGCTTTGCCGTGGTTAACAGCGAAAAAATCATTATCGCAGAAGGCTTACTTCCTGATTATTCCTCAATCTTCACTGCAGAGGCTTTCGCCATTTGTAAAGCCTGCACATACGCAAAGAAAAACCCCGGTCTATTTACGATCTGCACAGATAGCCTCTCCACTATAGAAGCTGTCAAAAATTTAAACTGCCACAATAAAATAATTGCCGAGATTCGAAACCTGTGCAACCTGGGTGCCCAGTCATCAGGGTATCCAAGGAAATGAGCATGCGGATTTAGCTGCAAATCACGTCACAAAGGCCCCAACTTTCCTACATACTCCCACTGAGGAAAATGATATAAAAAGGCTCATCAACCAGATCTCAACCCAAAGACACTCTGAAGATTGGAACCAATTCCTCCACCGATACAAGATGTTCAACCCGAGTGGTTCAACCACGATCTATCCAACAAAATGTACAAAATCCAAATGGACCATGTTCATCCGCCTACGTATCGGCCATACTAAATTTACTCATGAACACCTGTTAACCGGCAAAACCGCAAAACGTTGTCTCCGTGGAGACACTCTCTCAGTGGATCACCTTTTAGATGTTTGTACAAAATGGTCAAGGATAAGAACAGAACTCTTTAAAGATAAAAGGCCCTCAGCATTTCTTGAGCATACTAAAACTGAAAACATTAATTTAATTAACCAATTTTTAGAAAAATTTAAAATAAACGAATTTATCTAACAGCAGCTATTAAACAGCAGAGCTGAAGGCCCTAGTAGCTAGTGCTCGAATAGTTTTTAAGTTAATATTTTATATTACCTTAAATTTAATAAATAAATAAAAATAATTGTGTTGATCACCAGTGATTCGGTTGTAATCAAGTGTTTAATATAAATATAATATCTCAATGTAATAATGGACGCGTGCAAGCAATTTGTTATTGCTTATTATTCAATTGCGGTCAAAAATGGCCATTGTTTGCAGTGCAAAGAAATACGAATTCGGTGGAATAATTACACAAGTTTACAAATTGGGGTCAATTTTTGGACCCAAGCAGATGAGAACGATTCTTACCGTTATTTGGTGCCCTAAACTCAGATATTCAATCCGTTTGTCAAGATTGGTTTTAGTTTTCGAGTTCGCGGATGGTGGCGGTACTGCGCTCTTATAACAGCTGTCAGCTGACCACGTTGCATCGAACATCCTTCGGCATTTGTTTTTGTACTGAAATTTTGCTTCGGAACGTGTGAAACGAACGCCGAAACGTGGAAAAATCGGTAACTACAAATCACCGGATTACAAACAAGTAATCGACAATTTTTTGAAGAATTACCACAAGATTGGAGCTCGAATGTCTCTCAAAATAAATTTTCTGCATTCACATCTTGATTTTTTCCCACAAAACTTGGGCAATACGAGCGACGAGCAAGGAGAGCGGCTACATCAAGATATAGCGAGAATCGAAAGGCGATACCAAGGATTTTGGGACGAAGGCATGATAAGCGACTACTGTTGGACCCTAAAGCGTGAAACAGATCCCAAGAAATATAAAAGACTCAGTTCAATCTCTGTTCATTTCTGATTTATACTTTTCAATTCAATAAATGGCCCTTAATGGTCAAGAATATTTCGAAAACTAGAACCAATTTAAAAAAACAGCTGCTGATTTGGATTCAGCCTTCGAATCTACCTTATAAACAGCTTTTGAATGCTCAGGTCCAAAACCGTGTAAACTTGTGTTATCGGCGATTCATTCCAATTTTGCCCACATAAAATGTGCTGGTGGTGGAAATTTTGGCCTACTAAACGATCTGATCTCGAAACGTATGGATCTGTCTTGGTCATGTTTGGCTTGTCGGGAGATTGAGGCCGAAATGCGCACCTTCATGAGACAGACTCGAACTGGTTTTCTGGATGTCCGGAAACAATTCGTGGCTCAAACTCTTCAGCGAATCGCCTAGACGGAAAATTCCGCATAATGATACCAACCTCTTGCAACCTAATTCGATTGGTACGCCTGCTTCTTACCTGCATCCATCGGAATCATTTGTTACTCCGAGTGGTCATGCCTCGCCGTTAGCAGTGAATCCGCCAACGGCAGCTCCGGAGTTTTTTACACCGAACAATGTGCTACCTTCGAGCATCTAAGTTCCCATCAGCATCCATCCCATCCCTGCAGTTCCTGCTGCCATCACTACCGACGGCTCCGTGGCGAGTGCTCCCATTGCGGGTGTGCTGGGTGCTGGGGATGTCTTGACTATTCCTGGTCTACCCGTCGCTGCCGTTGCTTCTGCCCCAGGACCGAGATCTCTTTTAGGAGTGGCTCCACCATCTCGCTCTCGGGACTGCAACTTAGAGCAGTGGTCCCTCAGAAAGCAATATTTGTTTCCCGTCTTATTCCTGAGGCTACAACGGAGGATGTTAAACAACATCTTTCCTCTAAACTTAACGCTTCGCTTGATGATATAATTGTGACTAAATTTACTTTTAAACATAAGCGCAACATCCTTTTAAACTCTCCTACCTGATTTTTTTCTATCTAAATCTCTTGAATCGTCAATATGGCCTGAGAATACAATTATGCATGACTTTCTTCATGAAGATTCTAACCTGAGTCACAGAATTACTGAACCTGTTGCTCAAAAAACTGATGAACCATTTTTCTATTCACTATCAGAACGTATGCAGTTTGTTGGGCAAATGGCGTCAAATTCATACAAATAATGGGTCTTTTGATTTCGACGCCATCGCTTTTACTGAAACCTGGCTTAACTCTTCTATCAATGATCATGCAATTTTTTATTGACAATTACACTATTTATAGAATGGACCGGCCATCATTTGCTGGCGGGGCTCTGATTGCAGTCAAAACTGATTTCTCATCTGAGTTATTCCCATTCAATAACATCCATGGAATAGAATTTGTTGCAGTGAAAGTTCGTGTTGGTTCGGCATTTTGCTATTTAACCTGCTCCTACATTCCTCCCAGGTCTGATGCTGAGGTTTACTTAAACCACCTCTCAGCAATTAATACTGTCGTATCTGCATTAGGTTGCAATGATCAAATTATTTTCATGGGGGACTTTAACCTAACATTTCTTGGCCTTGCCTTGCCTTGCGACGACGCTGTTGCTTCCTAATTGACACAATGATTTTATTAATGGGCTAACGGATATTTCCCTTGTCCAAATTAATGCTCTTGAAAACATTAGGGACAGACTTCTTGATCTCATGTTTGTTAACGATGCTTCTCTAGCAACGGTATCCAGAGCAAGCCCAATATCATTTCCTGAAGATCCTTACCATCCAACTCTGTCGATATCCCTTGAGTGTATCCGATCTGGTGGTGCTGACAGTTCCATGGCTCCTTGCCGCATAAAGTGCTTTCAAAAAACAAACTTTATTGATTTAAATCTGCTTCTCTCGCTTGTTGATTGGTCGTTTCTTTATTCATTACCGAACATAGAGGCAACTGTCAACTCGCTTTATAGCTTTATTTACTCCGCCCTTAATACATTTTTTCCAGAAATCACTGCACCTGTATCGTCCAAGCCTCCCTGGTTCTCCAAGTATTTGTCATACTTAGGTTAGGTTAGGTTAAGGTGGAAGCCGGGAGGGGGAGATAAAAACCCCCGCCCCCTAAGCTCACTTGGACCTATAAGAGGTCCATTGTGTTGCCGCATGGGCATGTGCCACTTCTCGTTGCCTGAACCGTAAGAGCAGACTACTGCAGGTTAAGGGCAGTCCCATCCGGAGGCTTAGATGAATTTGGACAAGGTCCCTGGTTTGATTTCGGACAAGTCCGAAATGTCCGTGAGGAAAGCGGCCCCGAGAATACGAAGACGACGATTTCCAAGGGCCGGGCAGTGGCAGAAGAAGTGGGGGACTGATTCCTCCTCTTCCTCGTCGCGACAACTCCTGCAGAAGTCGTTATGAGGGATTGACAGTCTAGAGGCATGAGTGCCGATCTGCCAGTGTCCCGTAATGGCTCGAGTAACTGCAGAGCACTGTGCTCTGCTGAGTCTATACAGCTCTGCTGAGCGCTTCTTCGATCGATATGGCCATATCAATCTTGAGACTTTACAGGGAACGGTTTGCTGCCATCTCCTATTGGCATTTTGCTCGAACAATTCGTGCGTAAGGAGCCTGCACGTAGCCAAAGGCATCGCTACTTGCTCCCTCTCCGATAGGAGAGGAAGCGTAGTACCCTGCCTGGCTAGCTCGTCGGCGGCGTTGTTCCCCTCGATGTCCCTGTGGCTGGGGACCCATATAAGGAAGAGATCTAACTGCTCTGCGATCTCGTGCAGAGACCTGCGGCAGTCATTTACAGTCGCTGAGCTCGACGATATTGAGCCTAGACGCACACCAAGTGCGTGTCTAGAAGTAGTTAAGAGACGATAGAAATGGCCTCCTTGATGGCTTCAACCTCCGCTTGGAACACACTACAGTGATCCGGGAGCCTGCAGCAATGACTGATGTTCAGCTCGCTGCAGTAGACTCCGCCTCCCACGCGGCCGTCTAACTTTGAGCCATCAGTGTAGAAGTGAACCGCATTTGCAGGTCCTGGTTCGCGCATCTCCCAGTCCTCCCTAGGTGGGATTGATACCTTGAAAGGCGTCGAGAGGTGATCACTAGGGATACAGTAATCTGTCCTCTCTGGTAATTGCGGGAGTCTCATCAGGATTCCCGAGTGCCCAACCACGGATGCTTTCCACAGTCTGGCTTCTCTCATTCTGAGGGCGGAAAGTGTTGCCACCTTCTTTCCCGTGAGATCTACAGGGAGGAGGTCCAGCACGGTATCCAGGGCATCCCCTGGAGTAGTGCGTAGCCCGCCAGTTATGCATAGCTCTGCCAAGCGTTGAACTCTACTGAGTCTGTTGAGACAAGTTCTTTTGTCTAGGGCTGGCCACCATACTACCACTCCATAGAGCATGATTGGTCGTATGATGCCGGTGCATAGCCACCGAACTATATACGGGGTCATTCCTCATTTTATTCCGATTGCTTTCCTGCATGTGTAAAGGGCCACTGTGGCCTTCTTTACTCTATCCTCTATGCTCAGTTTCCAATCGAGCTTTCTGTCGAGGATTAGGCCAAGATACTTGGCATTATTGCTTAAATCTAGCGCCTCCCCACAGAGTTTTGGAGAGTCAGTACCGGAGCTTTGTACTTCTTAGTGAAAAGCACAAGTTCCGTTTTAGACGGGTTAACTCCTAGCCCGCATTTGTCTGCCCATCTCGAAATTTTCGTGAGAGTACTTGTCATGCACTCACACAACGTCTGCGGAAATTTTCCGGAGAGTGCTATAGCAACATCGTCCGCATACGCCACCACACGGCAGCCACCCCCCTCTATCTCCCGCAGCAGTGCGTTCACTGCCACGCTCCATAGGAGGGGCGAGAGGACTTCGCCCTACGGGGTGCCTCTGCTGACAAATCTGGTGGACGTTGACTTCCCCAGTGTTGCCTCAACCGTCCTGCATTGTAGCATCTGATCAATCAGGCTCACCGTCCGGGAGTCAACCCCCAGGTCCGTCAGTGCACCCGTGATGGTGGTCGGGAGGATGTTATTAAAGGCGCCTTCTATGTCGAGGAAGGCTACTAGGGTGTACTCCTTACAGTTGAGGGACGCTTCTATGATCGATGTGATTGTGTGTAGGGCCGTTTCGGTGGATCTTCCCTTCCGATAGGCATGCTGGGAGTCTGAGATCAGACTGGGCGGAATACACGCCGTGAGATGCAGCCCCAGGAGCCGTTCCATCGCCTTCAGAAGAAAAGGCGAGGCGTCTTGAGACGACAGAAGGAGGCGCGAAGTAGTTGGGTCTGTTTTCATCGCAGCCAGGGAAGTGAGTATTTAGGAGAAAATTTAGCGACTCATCGCTGGACGTAGTCCACGACTGGTCGGCGTTCTTCAAGTAGTCCAGTGTGGGTGTTGTCTTCGAAAGAACTCTGCGCAAGCGCGAAGCTTCTGAGTTGTTCTCGATTTCGCTGCAGAACTTACGCCAGGAGGCGCGTTTGGCTTTCCAAAGTTCTTTGTTGTAGGTTGGCAGACTGGCCTTGTACTTGGCCCAGTTCTGCTCAACGTTTTCAGCCTTTGCTTTATTGAAGAGTCTCCGGAGGGCTTTCCGGAGTTCCCCCAGTTTCGGATTCCACCATTCAGGTTTCCTCCGGCCTCTGTTCTTGCCAGAGGGACAGGCTTTGTCGAGCGCCTTATTGCAGGCGTCGGTAAAGATCTTAAGAAGACGGGTCGTGGCCTCCGTGGAAAACTCCTCCTCAGGATTGGGCTCAGGGGGACCACGACAGAGGTAATCAGAGTACCGAGTCCAGTTTGTCCGCCTGATGTTCCGGAATCGAGCTGGCTTCGGTACTGAGAAGGAGAAAACAGTTTCCACGTACCTGTGGTCCGAGAAGGAGTGCTCTTCCAGGACCCTCCAGGATACAATGTTAGTCTGTATCTCATGAGAGGCAATCGTGAGGTCCAGGACCTCCTTGCGGCTTTTAATAATAAAGGTGGGGTCACTACCCCGGTTTAATAAGACCATCTGAGTGGTCAGTAAGTAACTGAGAAGGTACTCACCCCTTTCGTTTGTGTCAGTGCTTCCCCACTGACAGTGATGTGCATTGGCGTCGCATCCCACAATTGGGTCGATGTCCTTGGCCGAACAGTCTGCGATTAGAGCCCGGAGAGGCGCGTGTGGAGGGGTGTCTGGTTGATCATGCCCCATGTATGCGGACCAGATCCTCAGTGAGCGCTCCTGGCCTTCGAGGCTCACTGCGGTGTGGTCTTCATTGCTGAAATTTGGGAGCAAAAATAAGTGCAACTCTCTTTTTGCAAGAATGCAGGTACGAATTTTACCTGCGGTTTCAGCTACGTATAACTTGTAGTCTGAAGTCCTCAGACCGGAGACCCTGTTTCCGAGGATCCATGGCTTCTGAATGAGGACTATGTCGGCTCCACCCTTGGCCAGATGGAGCAGTAGAGCAGCGCATGCTGCCTTACAATGGTGGAGGTTTATCTGCAGGAGCGTCAATGACATTCCTGAGGCTCGCCTCCACCATTGTTGCTTCTAGATAGCTGTCGGGGGACTCTGGCTCCTCCCCGACAACGATGTGGCTGAGACCCCTGGCTAGGTCGCTCTCATCGAACGCGTAGTCATCCAGGATGTCGTCCGACATCATGGACGCCGCATCCGACGCCGGGTTGTCCTCTTCTCACGAGGCCCCCTCTTTCGGGATCTCCGGCAGCTCCGGGTCTGGCTCGACCTCCGCTTGCCTTCCCTTGCGATCGGACTTGTAGATTGATATGGTGACCTTTATGTATCCATAGTCAACTACACCGTCCGTCTTTGCGAGGAACTCTTGGGACCCCTCATTAAGGACGAGGATGATCTGGCGCCTATGTCCTTGGATATCCTCTGCCTTGGCCACCTTCCAATCGGCTGTAGGAAGGTGGGGGTTGCAGACCTGCAGTAACCTGAGGATCTTCTCAGGTTCTGCAGGCTTAGCCGAGACCCATGCTCTGGCTCTCGGACCGCTGGGGACATCTTCCCACTTCACGGCCTCCAGTTTCGCCCCTGGATAGACCTCTTTGAGGGCCGCCACCGCCTTCATGTAGAGGGCCACAGAGCGACCGTCTTGGCAGGCGATGGCTTTCACCTTGCCTTGATGCCACCCTGCGTCCTCACACTTTGGCGGTGGTCCGCCATTCTCCTCCAGCTCTTGTAGGAACCGGTCCTGGAGCTCGTTCTCCACCAGCTGCCACTTGTCCCGAGGGACATGGCCGTCCTCGGCGCCCCTGTCCAGGACACCGATCAGGGTCTTGCCCCTCGCCACCTCAGCGAACGACCGGTTCGTGAGGTGGGTCTTCACCCGCTTGGCTTGCTGGGCTTGGCCTGGCTGAATAGCGGGATCCTCCGCTGAGCGTTGGAGCTTGTTGGGGGCCTTGGCTGCGCCCTTTCCGGCTTTGGCTGGCTGGAAATTTGGCAGGATTGAGGCGGCTCAAAGCCTCTGCTAAATCCCTTCGGCTGATGACCTGTAGTTAGGGTCCTCGTTGGCCAGGATGAAAGCCGCTCGTCTCTTGTCTTGGTACGACGGCTTTCCTCCCCGTGGTGCAGAGACGCTGCCCGCCGGGGCTTCCTTGGGTTCTTCGATCCCGGAGCGCTTACCAGCCGCGATTTCGCTCTGCTTAGCAGCCACCCCGGTACCCGATTCGCCCTTGGAGCCACCCGACTTGGAAAGACCCGATTGGCTTTTCGGGCCCCCCCCCTCGCTACGGCTGCTGCTTGAAGACGGTGGACCGACTGAGTCTCCTTCCCCGTCTTCCTTGGACCTGGTTTCCCAGGCGTTGATGTAGAGGGATGGTCTTGTCCCTCCGGTATTTTAGAAGGAGTACCGAGCTCCTTTGCGGTTTTGTTGGTTTTGATATTTTGAGTAGTTGACGTAGTAGTTCCCACGAGTAGGCGGGAAGGGGATGGTCACCCGAGGCATAGCCCGCTTGCCCCGGGAAGCCTGATTTAAACTGAGCACCCCCTCGGCCATGCATCCCTGGGCATATAACAGTGTCACCTTGGATTGGGGTAATTTCACAGAGAGTTTTCTTCTCTCCGCCCGACTCCCATTCGCCAGCATCCTGGCAGAGACATGACCGTACCAGGACCTGTTTCCAGCCGCCCTCACGGGGAGAGTATAGTCGCACTTCCACCGGTGTGTACAGTTACGGCGGGTGACGTTTCGCTCGCAACCCTCGCAACCTATCCTAGGGGTATTCCACCACACCACACCGGGTATTCCTATCCGGAGTGGCTGCGCCTCATTCCGAGTTTACAGTTGTGCGAGCCGACCCGCCATCCGTTTATCCCCCTGTAGCACCCGATGGCTGACGGCCTTTGTCATACTTAAAAAAAAAATAAATCCAGGCTCTATAAAAAGTACCAGAAGACAGGCTCCACGTCGGCCTTCGCTCTATATTTCTCCGCTTGTTCTCAGTTCCGTGCCGTTAATAGTCAGTATTATAATCAATACCTTTCACAATGTAGTAGTAACTTTCGTAGTGATCCTACAAAATTCTTTTCGTTCGATAACTCTAAGCGTAAGTCAAATGCTTTTCCTCCTTCCCTTCATTACCAGAATGAAAACAGCTGTTAGCAAACAACGTACTCGTCTCATATTTACAACGCATCCAATCCATATTCCTACCATCTACCTCACGCTAACAGCATTTTTCTATCTATTTTCGAGGAAAGCGTTGTTCTGGAAGATTTTTCATCTATGGACATATCGTTTGCTGCAAAAGTACCAAGTCATATTTTAAAATACTTTGCCCAGTCTCTTTGCCAACCTTTGACCTTTCTCTTCAAACTCTCTTTGGAACATTCTTGTCTGACAGAAATTTTGAATGAGTCCTACATCATTCCGCTTTACAAAAAAGGTTCAAAATCAAATATTGAAAACTATCGTGGTATCGCAAAGCTTTCCGCCATCCCGAAGCTTTTTGAGTCCCTGGTCACACGGCAACTGCAATATCTTTGTTGCAGCTTGATATCTCCGTCGCAACACGGTTTTTTCAGACATCGTTCAACATCGACTAACCTTCTTGAGTTCTCTAACTTAATCCACCGTAGCTTTCAAAGTGATTTGCAGACGGATGTAGTTTTTACGGACTTTAGCAAGGCATTTGATTCTGTGAACCATGCTCTGCTTATTCACAAGCTCTCTTTATTAGGGTTCCCAAAGAATCTTCTAAATTGGATTTTTTCCTGTCTCTCTAACCGTACTCAACGTGTTTTGTTTTCTAATGTGTTGTCAAATATCGTTAATGTTACTTCAGGAGTGCCACAGGGAAGTCATCTGGGCCCGCTTCTGTTTATTTTATTTGTGAATGACCTTCCTCAAGTTATAACATACTCTACTACACTAATGTATGCTGATGATGTTAAAATCTGTCTGCCATACTCTGAATGGTATTTGCACACACGCCTTCAACTGGATCTAAGTGAACTACTATTGTGAAGGCATAAGCCTCCACAAAAACTGACCACAACACCATCCCCTGAAGGGACAGCCCCGGGGGGCTTACTATCTCATTTCATTATCATTATTATCTCATTTTATTACTACTATTATTATTATTATAACCAAGACAACAATGAATCCTTATTTTCACCAATTAAAATAAGAAATAGGCTAAGAAAACCCCAAAGCAGTGAGGCCTTGTTACTTATTAGTAGAACTAAGAAAACCAACACGAAAGAGAGACGCATACTACGGCCACGCAGCGACGAAAACCAACACGAAAGAGAGGGAAAAGTACTCAGCCAAAGAACCAACACGAAAGAGAGGGAAAACGACGCATACTACGGCCACGCAACAAAGAGAACCAACATGAAAGAGAGGGAAACGGAGAGAGCCGCCGATCGCCTCTCTTACGCCCACGCAGCCAAAGCCAGAGAGAGAACGGCCATAAGCAAACGAAAAGAAACAGCATGAAAGAGAGCGAAGCGGCAGAGAAGCCGCCGATCGTTCTTACGCCCACGCAGCCGAGGAAGAAAGCCGACGGCGAAGCATCCATACACCCCCGAACCGAGGCCGGCAGCCGAAAGCTGCGCAGCAGCGAAGCGGCAGAGAAGCTGCCAAAAAGAAAAGCCGAGGCCTGGCCCGGTCCAGCGCGGGCCAGGCTCGAGAGTGATCTCCGAGGGCTGAGCCAGAACGGTCGTGCGGCGGAAGCCAAAATAAGTGCACAAAACAAGCAGTGCCCAGACCCCAAGCGGTATACAAAATAAGCCGTGACCGCGCCCACGCGGTATACAAGTTATCCGATCCAGCCGGATACCCCTCCCTCTGCATTTGGTTCTCGACCCTACAGCGGGTCAATGAGCTTAAACACTTTTATATGAACCAAATACAGCACATGCCTCGTCGCGTAATAGAACACGAGAGTTGCAGCGTTGACGGAGACACTTGCCCAGACAGCCCAACAACAACTATGGGGCCGTGGAACGTGGGAAACTGCCGCTGCTCAACATAACGCCGGCGCGTGTGCCATGTCAGCAGATTAATGCACCGGCGACTGCGCAGCCGGCGGCCGGGGACTTAATATTAAGACTTTCATTTTTATGTAAATTTAGATTCTTAGACCTCCAACGAGGAACAATAAATCTCGCTTCGACGAGTAAATAATAAATACTACAATAAACGTCGATTCTACTTAACTGGCGCCCAACGGAATTTTATCCAACGCGAATAATTATTGAAAAAAAATTCGTAAGCTAACGCTTCGGGCTTAACAAAAATAAAAGAAACATAAAGAGTGCTTACCCAACTCGAGTTTCTACTACTAAATTAGCGAGCTAACGAGAGAACGCAAGTGTAATAAACAACAAGTGAGGTGAAATTAATAATTAAACCTACATTTTAAAGGAGCTGAAGGGCAATCCCTCGCTCCCGGCATCAACATCTACAAAGGAAAAATAGGCTGAAGGGCAATCCCTCGCCTCAAAAAATAAAAACAACAAGCTGAAGGGCAATCCCTCGCTGAAGGTGAAAAAAAACCACACCCGGAAGAAGCTGAAGGGCAATCCCTCGCTCCCGGCATCAACGTCTACGAAAGGAAAAACAGGCTGAAGGGCAATCCCTCGCCTCAAAAATTAAAACCAACAAGCTGTAGGGTGATCCCTCGCTTCCCTCATCGCCACCCACAAAGGAATTAATAATTAATCGAAGGAAACTAATAATTAGGTCAAATAAAACACGGTATAAACCGCAGAAAACCATGTAAGTGAGCTCTTTTTATAAAATTTTATTCAAGCATTTTGGTAATCGCGACCCAACAAAAATAAAATAATACTGAGTGGTGCAACTGAGATATTTAAAATCAAAATCAAATTCATTAAAAAAAGAAAATACAAATAAAATAAGAAGTTGCTAATGGGCGATAGCCCTAACAGTTCCAATAGTGACCTCAAGTCCTTTAAGCAGTCCGATAGCTTAGTTTCACTGTGTGGGGACCTGCAAGACCCAGGGGATAGCAAGCAAGACTAATCCGATAGCGACGATAGTTTACGTTTGTGTCTTAGGGGCCTCCGTTTGACTGAAAGCAACGAACGTTCCCCTGACATCATGGATCCGGCAACTTTCGCAGCAGCTATAGAGACGGCACTGCAAAATCAGGCCTCGCGGTTCGAGACCAGGTTACAGCAATTACAAGCCGAGATTGCTCAGTTGAGCACAGGTACGCCTGCCCCCAAAGTTGAAGCGTATAAGGAGATAGCTATAAATCCCGATGTCCAGTGTGATCAGCCATTGGACATGGTTAAGTCCGTCCTCGAGTTCGACGGCAAACAGGAAAATTATATGGCTTGGCGCCAGGCAGCGCTGGCGGCCTATAAAACTTTCGAGCCCTATGAGGGCAGCGCTAGACATTACATGGCGACAGGCATCATCAGGAATAAAATAAAAGGTGCCGCAAATAACGTCCTGTCATCTTTCAATACAGTCCTAAATTTCAAGGCAATTTTGAATAGATTGGATAGTTCGTATTCCGACAAAACTCCAGTGAGCGTGATACAACAAAAACTGGCCACCATGCGGCAGGGAAACCTGTCCTTGGCGGAATATTATGACGAGATTGAGAAGCAGCTCTCTCTCATTACTAACAAAAAGGTAATGGTCCATAATGCGGTCGCAGCGGGCATTCTAAACGAGAAAGCTAGGGACGACGCTTTAGACGTATTCGTTTCAGGCTTAAGAAGAACATTGAAAACAGCAGTATTTCCGGCAAGACCGAAAGATCTGCAGACCGTTCTGGCCCTTGCCGAAGCGGAGGAATCCAGCGAGGATCGCAGCGTTATGGCTGCAAATTACGCCAGGGCCATGGAGGAAAAGGCCCAAAAAACGGGCCAGCGCCAAACTCAAGCGCAACTCCAGGGCAATTTTAGGCAAACTAGAGCTGTGGATTCCTATAAAAGTCCTCATTACGACAAAAGGCAAGACGCGTCGAACGCCCAGCAGAGAAGATCCAACCAACGATACAAAAGCGGCAGGACTCGGGCCCAGGGCCCGGAGTCCATGAATGTAGATCCTTCTTCTTCCAAACTCAGACTACCCTCTGCTTACCAAAAACCTTTCGGGTCGGGTGGACGCAATCAAAATTTTGCGAGGAAAACAAACGCGTCAGAGCGCACCTCGAGAAATTGGCAGCAGAGGATAGAGCACACTACAGCCGGGGACAACCAGACCGACACGGCCTACAATGGGGCTGTGGCCGAAGCTGTCGCTGAGATAGAAGCAGAGGGCGAATTAGAGTACGAGAGTGACTCAGTGAATTTTTTAGGGGAAGATCCCTGCTGCCATTCGTTTGGCGGAGAATAGCAGGGATTAATATGAAGCTTCTCATAGACACGGGTGCGTCAAAGAATTACATCAAGCCATGTAAATGGCTTCGCGGCGTCATCCCTGTCGAGACACCCTTTCCCGTCTACTCAATCAACGGGACAAATGAAATTTCGAAGAAATGCCTTCTGTCAATATTCGGCAAGACCTCCCCAATTTTTTTGTTAGAATCATTATCATCATTTGACGGCATCATTGGCCTTGACCTGCTATCTCAGGTAGGGGCGACATTGTGCTTAAAGAGTGGTACACTCAGATTCGGTAACACGACTGAGGTAATAAAATTCCACAAGTGCATAGACGTCAACCACACAAACGTAATTGACGTCGATGCTCCCCCAGCCATAAGGGCGGACTTTATAAAAATGTTAAATAAGAGGAGTAAGGAGTATTTGCCGACCCTAACGGGGCTCTGCCTTATAATACTTCGGTCGTGGCCACTATCCGCACTGTGGACGACGAACCAATTTACTCCAAGCTGTACCCGTACCCTATGGGTGTAGCTGATTTTGTCGAATCCGAGGTCAAGAGCCTTTTGAAAGACAAAATCATTCGCAAATCCAGATCGCCATATAATAATCCTATATGGGTGGTCGACAAAAAAGGCACTGATGAAGCGGGCAATAAAAAGAAACGTCTCGTAATGGACTTTCGGAAGCTCAATCAAAAAACAGTGGCCGACAAATACCCGATGCCAAGCATCTCAATCATCTTAGCAAACTTGGGTACTGCCAGATACTTCCTTGTACTTCACTTTGAAGTCTGGATACCACCAAAATAACCTTGGCGGAGAGCGACCGAGAAAAGACTTCCTTTTCCGTAAATGGAGGGAAGTACGAGTTTTGCCGACTGCCCTTTGGTCTACGAAATGCAGGTAGCATTTTCCAGAGAGCAATCGATGATGTTTTGCGCGAACAAATCGGCAAAACATGCTACGTCTATGTCGATGACGTAATTATTTTCTCCAAGTCTCAAGACGACCATGTTAAACACGTCGACTGGGTGCTGAAAAGCCTCTATGACGCCAACATGAGAGTCGCTCGAGAGAAGTCCAATTTTTTTAAGACGAGCGTGGAATACCTCGGCTTTATTGTGACTAACGAAGGCACGAGGACGGACCCTGAGAAGGTGAAGGCCATCCAGGAGTACGTCGAGCCAACAACGTTGTTCGGCCTAAGGTCATTCTTGGGCCTGGCAAGTTACTACAGATGCTTCGTGAAAGATTTCGCGTCAATTGCCCGACCGCTTTCTGATATTTTAAAAGGGGAAAATGGGTCTATCAGCAAATACAAATAAAAAAAAACCACTATCATTTTGAGCGAGGTCCAACGACACGCCTTTCAGAAATTAAGGAACATTCTGGCATCAGAAAACGTAATATTGATGTACCCAGATTACAAAAACCGTTCGACCTAACGACCGACGCCTCTGCCTATGGCATCGGGGCGGTCCTTTCTAAGGCGGCCGCCCAATAACTATGATTTCAAGGACACTAAAGAACGGTGAGCGTCACTACGCTACCAATGAGCGCGAGCTTTTAGCAATTGTGTGGGCCTTGGGGAAGCTTCGTCACTACATTTACGGAGTCAGGGACATTAATGTGTTCACTGACCACCAGCCACTCACGTTTGCGGTTTCCGAAGGAAACCCCAACTCTAAAATAAAACGCTGGAAGGCACGCATTGACGAGCTCGGTGCCAAGCTTTTCTATAAGCCAGGCAAAGAAAACCATGTCGCAGACGCATTGTCTCGACAAAACATCAATGCATTGGAAGACAGCGCGCCACAATCTGACGCAGCGACAATACACAGCGAAGCGTCTTTGACTTACACGATAGAAACGACAGACAAACCTGTCAATTGTCTTAGGAATCAAATCGTCCTAGAAGCGGCGCGTTTTCCTCTAAAGCAGATGTTTATTCTTTTCGGGGAAAAAACGCGACACATAATAAATTTTACGGACATAAATGCGCTCACTGGGGTCGTGAAGACCTCAGTAAACCCTACGGTTGTAAACGCAATCCACTGTGATTTTCCGACTCTAGCCTGCATTCAGCATGAGCTAGTACGCGCCTTTCCGTCGACCAAGTTCTGGCATTGCAAGAATCTGGTCACAGACATTTTCAATGAAAATGAAAGAAAGGAGATTGTCACAATCGAACACAATCGAGCACATAGAGCTGCTCAGGAAAACGTAAAACAGGTCTTGGCCGATTATTATTTCCCAAAAATGACTAAACTCGCAAGCGAGGTAGTCATGAATTACAAGATTTTTTCTAGAGCAAAGTACGATAGGCATCCATAAAACAGGAGCTGGGACCAACGCCAGTCCCTTCGTTCACTGGAGAAATGCTTCACGTAGACATTTTTTCAACAGATAGGAAGTACTTCCTAACATGCGTGGACAAATTCTCGAAACTTGCCATTGTACAACCGATAGCTTCCCGCACGATTGCGGATATAAAGGCTCCACTCTTGCAACTTATGAACATTTTCCCCAACACTAGACAAATATATTGCGACAATGAACCATCGCTGAGTTCAGAAACCACCAGGTCACTTCTGCGAAACAACTTTGGAGCCCACATTGTTAATGCTCCTCCCCTCCACAGCACTTCAAACGGCCAAGTGGAAAGATTCCATAATACTCTGTTGGAAATCGCGAGATGCCTCAAGATAGCGAAGGGAATCGTCGACACAGTCGACCTTTTCCTCCAGGCAACAGTGGAGTACAACAGGTCGGTACACTCGGTAACCAACAAGAAACCGATCGACATTTTAAACGCCGCTGCAGCAGACTTTCACAGAGAGTTACAGAACAGAGTACGGAAAACTCATATTGTGCAGAACAATCGAGTCAACGAAACGCGTCAAAACAGAGTTTTTAGAGTAGGTGAAAAGGTATTAATGAAAACCAACAGACGCTTCGGAAATAAGCTAACCCCGTTGTACGTGGAAGAAACGGTAGAAGCGGACTTGTGGACAACGGTCCTAATTAGGGGGAGGGTTGTGCACAAAGACAATCTCAGGTAATGCCCCTAGGGGAGTAGGGGCTAGCCCGACTATTTTTTACGCTCCATTTACATTCATACCTAGAGACTGGATCACAGATTACCAAGCATCCTTTTCTTTCATTCCTTATGTTGTTTCACATGATACTCCTTCTGGTGGCCTTGGTAACCTCACATAACAGACTACTCACATTCTGACCACGTACCGATACTAGACGGCAACATACTCGTATGGGACGAAATAAATTACTTTAGATTTTGGATACCGACCATATCCGAAATATGTTAGCCACTATTATCGTACACCACAGAGGTTCTAGGAGCCTAAACATCCTGGGCTCGGTCTTAAAGGTGGTAGCCGGAACTCCGGACGCGGACGACCTAGAAAAGATACGAATAAACGAGGCCCAACTTATTGAATAAAATAACAGGCAGATAAGCATAAATTCTAAATCTCAGGAGCAAATCAACCGCTTAACAGACACAGTCAATAAATTGCTAGAGGCAACAAAGGGAAAGCAAATTGACTCGTCTCACCTGTACGAGACCTTGCTGGCTAGGAACAGAATGTTGGCATCCGAACTAAGTAATCTCATGCTCACCATTTCCCTCGCAAAAGTTAACGTAATCAATCCGGTCATATTAGACCATGACGACTTGAATTCTATTTTCTCTAATCAGCTCACCAATGTTATTGTAACTAACATTTTAGAAGTATCTAAAATCAAAGTTTTCCAATCAAATTGCATAATACACTTTGTCATTCAATTCCCTAAGACTAAGTACATTTGCAAAAAGATAACTATTTCCCCGGTCGCCCACAACGGCACCATCCTTCGACTGGACGATAACATCGTCGCCGATTGCAAGAACCAGATAGTAACAGTGTCGGACTGCAAACAGACGACCACGACAACATTCTACGAAGCGTCGACAAAGGACTCCTGTGCCCAAGGATTATATTCTGGTGGCGTGGCCCACTGCCAGTCGCAACCCAGCCACCTCAGCACCATCACACTGGTCGACGACGGGATCATTATCATCAACGATCACCCAGCAGCAGTAAGTTTTGACGGCAGCGCGGCGTTCAACATTTCAGGGACGCATCTAATCACGTTCAACGATTATGCCGTCATAAATGGTTCGCGGTATCAGATTCGCAAAAACGTTCAGAGCCGATACCCAGGAGTTGCATCTTCACCCTTGCTAAATGTTACCGAGCATAAAAAGGTGCTGAGCCTGCCATTCCTCCACCAGTTGAGCGAGGAGAACCTCAATTTCATCAAGGAGATAAAGGAAGAGGTGTCCTCACGTTCCACACCAATATTTGCATTCTGCCTAGGACTAGGTATTTGTGGCCTAGTATGTGGCATGGCCATGCTCAGACTATATTTGACGAAGAAGCGCGACGCCCGGCAAATCAATGGATTAATGGCAAGACTAAGTGCGCCGGGGACGGCGACTGCTCAAGGGGGGGAGTAGTTATCCGATCCAGCCGGATACCCCTCCCTCTGCACTTGGTTCTCGACCCTACAGCGGGTCAATGAGCTTAAACATTTTCATATGAACCAAATACAGCACATGCCTCGTCGCGTAATAGAACACGAGAGTTGCAGCGTTGACGGAGACACTTGCCCAGACAGCCCAACAACAACTATGGGGCCGTGGAACGTGGGAAACTGCCGCTGCTCAACATAACACCGGCGCGTGTGCCATGTCAGCAGATTAATGCACCGGCGACTGCGCAGCCGGCGGCCGGGGACTTAATATTAAGACTTTCATTTTTATGTAAATTTAGATTCTTAGACCTCCAACGAGGAACAATAAATCTCGCTTCGACGAGTAAATAATAAATACTACAATAAACGTCGATTCTACTTAACTTACACAATAAGCCGTGACCGCACTCACGCGGTGTACAAAATAAGCCGTGGCCGAAGTGACGAGGACCCGACGCAGGATACCAGGACCCAAAGAAGGGAAACAAGGGTGAGCCACCTCACGTATGTGAGCTCTGGGGGGGATAGATCGGTGCAGTAGGCAGGGTATAAGCTCAGGAGCAGAATTTTCCCACAGTTTTACATGCATATCTATATCCACATGTTGTCTGTTATATTTTTGTCGTTTATTCCTCCGCTGCAGGCGCGGGGTTTTAAGTAGGGAAATGACGATCCGAAAACAATAAAGACACCATCCTCAACCCACCTGTTTCAGAAAGTTCTCCCGTAGGAATCACTCACCCCCTCTCCCTCTCTTCCCTCTTCCCTGGGGGCCCGGCGAAGTGGAAACATTTCGTGGGTGAGTCGTGGATCATGCGGCATTCACCAAGCTGGGTTCCCTCTCCTACACCCTCGCCCTGGGGTCCCGGCGACGCAGATGTGAGTCGTGGATCATGCGGCATCTGCTAAGCTGGGCTCCCCTCTCCCATACTCTTCCGATCCCTGACCCGAACCCCTTCTCCCGCCACGCATGACCCCCAACGCACGTCTCTGCAGCTCCCAAGCATGGGTTCACCCACGCCTCGTGGCCGGGCCAGGCCCGACCGTCCCACGATCCACCCCACGGGCGCGCTTTCGCCATGAACGGCTCTCCCCTTAGGTCCTCACACAACAAATTTTGCTGTGGGGAAGGACCGGGCCCTGGACAGACTGAGAAGCTGTACCTCGGCCTGAGAACTTCCTTACAGATGGCGCCCGAGCAGGGACTCACGAGGGGAGAGTCGTTGAACATAGGGAACAAGTGAAAAGCAGTGAAAAGTGAAAAGGGAACCAAGCAGCAGCTAGCAATTAAAAGACAAGACCCGCAAAAGCAAAACAGCAAACGATGCTTAGGAGCCACGGAACAGGAAAAGCAGCAGGAGAAAAGAAAGGAAAACTTCAAATCAGTGATTAGCAGCCCAAAATCAGAGCCCCGGCGAATAGCCAGCACCAATCTTTGATCCCTCGACTTATGTACAGCTGAGGCTGGTTTATCTTATACCCCCCAAGCAACAGCAGCCGGCACGGGTCCCAGACGCGCCGGCGAAAACCACGCAGCCAGCCACCTACGAGGCAGAAAGAGACGGGGAGAGACGCGGAAAACCACTCGGCCAGCCACCTACGCGGCAGAAAGAGACAGGGAGAGACGCCGAAGACACAGCATCCGCGTGCCGGGAGAAAATGGCCGCGGACGGCGCCTAAAACTTTGGCACGCGACGGCGACAAAGCGGAGCAGCGACAGAGCAGCGAGGCAGCGGCAGTGCGGAGAAGTGCAGCAAAGCAGCAGCAGCGGCGCAGCGACAGAGCAGCAAAGCAGCAGCAGCGGTGCAGCGACAGAGCAGCAAAGCAGCAGCGGCGTCCCAGCGACAGAGCAGCGAGGCAGTGACAGAGCAGCGAGACAGTGACAGAGCAGCCAAGCAGTGACAGAGCAGCGAGACAGTGACAGAGCAGCCAAGCAGTGACAGAGCAGCCAAGCAGTGACAGAGCAGCCAAGCAGCGAAGCAGCGGTAGAACAACGGAGCAGCGAGGGACAGCCGGCGAACGCAGAGGAGCAGCTACATGGCAGAGGAGCCCTCGGCCACAAAGCCATGGCCACGGCCAATATAAGGCGGAGCAGGAACACCGGTCGAGACAGTCACTACCGAGCAGTCAGACAGTCACTACCGAGCAGTCAGACAGTCACTACCGAGCAGTTGGACAGTTACCACCGAGCAGTCAGACACTTAATACCGAGCAGTCAGAGAGTTACAATCGAGCTTCCACAGGAACCGTTCCCTGTACCGTGCCACGTATCCTTCGACAGGATCATCCAACCCAGTGCTGTGTATCCTAGTATAGGATCACCGATCCAGTACCGTGCCGCGTGTCCTTCGAACAGGACTCCCCACCCAGTGCCGTGTATCCTAGTACAGGAGCCCCAGACCCAGTACCGTGCTGATAACGACTCGCACCGGTGCCCCGATTAGTGGACTAGAATCAGGATTAAAATCCGCTGGATAGCGTCCCGCAGGAAGGACGAGCTGCAGAGCCTGGCTAAGGAGTTTGGACTAGGAGAAACTGGGACTGTAGAGGACCTACGGAGCCGGATCACCGCATTCATCGCACGCCCTGGGCACCCCGAAGCCGTGCAGGCAAGGCTGGACGAATTGGCCACGCACTTTGAGAACATACCGAGCCCCAGGGACCACCGGAGCCCAGCCACGTCACCCGGGCCAGAGAGCCGGACGAAGATGGAAGACAGCAAGGAGGGACCAAAACTGCGATTAATTATACCCAAGCTGCCCAGCACGAGCCAAGGATCCACCCACGGATACCGCGAGTCAGCAACCGAGACACCGGCCGCTCAGGACGAGCAACCACAACGAGCTGCCCAAGGACCACTCCAAGGAACCAGACCAGAGGCGTCCAGCAAGAACCACGAGCCAGGACCCACTACCACTGGACCCCATGCCGCGCCTAGCCACCAGACGACCACGGAAGGAGAACAGCCACGTTTTCCTCAGGGACATCGGGTCTCACGCCCCGGAGGGGGTGAGATCTCGTACTCGTTACTGGCGGACAAACTTCGGAAATGGGGATTTACTTTCGACGGCCACGCGGACCCACTAGCGTTCATCGAAAGGCTCGAGGAGCGAGTGGAATCATACGGCGGGAGCCCAGAGCAGTTGCCGCGAGCCATCTCCGGTCTCCTTACAGGTAAGGCCGAAGGATGGTTCCGAACTTTTCAGATGCAGGGACAGAATTGGACAGACTTTCGGAAAGAATTCCTAGAATTCTTCCTGCCCCCCAGATACTTCCAGCGGCTGGAAGACACCATACGAAGTCGGGAACAGAAGCCCAAGGAATCCTTCCGGGATTACCTTATCGAGTTACGTCTGATGATGCAGCGAGCCCAGTATACTCGGGAACAGGAACTCGAGCGGCTCTACGAAAATCTCCGCCCGGAGTATCAAATGTACACGCGCAGACAGGATTTCCGATCCCTCACAGAATTGACCCAGCTCTTCTCGGCCTACGAAACCGCGCGGGACCGAGACGCACTCCGCGGCATCGGGACCACGCAGAACCATCGACCCCGTGCCGCCTATACCGGCAATGGAACCAACCCCCAACGAGGCAACACACACGAGACACCCGGGAAAACCGAGATCGCCAACCGAGGAATCGGCCAGGAGGAAGAGCAGGCGATCGATGTACAACGAGCCTGCCGGAACTGCGGGGAAAACGGCCATTTCAGTGGTGCGTGCACAAACCGACAGAAGCTGTTCTGTTGGGAATGTGGCCACCGAGAGGTCCGGACCATCAACTGCTGCCGGAAACCCGCGTCGGGAAACGGGTCGGGTCTCCGCCCAACTGGGACATGGATGGAGGCGCGCACCCAGGAACAGGAGAAACCCACCCACTAAGCATGACCGGAGGAAGGATCGCTGCCCTGGTGGACATCAATGGGAGAGCATTTGCGGCCACCCTCGACACTGGAGCCACACGATCCTTCATCAGTGAGCGGCTGGCGAAGGAGATAGGGACGACCGAGAACAGGCGAGAGGTGAGGACCAGGATCCGCCTGGCAGATGGAACCAGGAAGGAGATCAACCAAGCGATAGCAGTCACAGTGCGCCTGGATCAACAAGAAACACAGGTATCTCTTCTTATACTACCCACGGTACTAGACGACTTCATCTTGGGACTCGACTTCCTCTGTGGCATCCGCGCAAGGATCCACTGTGGACGGGCATATCTACAGCTGAAGTTGCAGCAGAAACCCGCCGGGACGATACCATCATGCACCGCCCAGCAACGCCCACGGTCCGTCACGTTTGCGGACTCCACTGCCAGCCGAGACCGGCCCCAGACCAACACCCCACAGCCAACCACGAACCATCTAACCGCCGTGACAACAAGGCCTTACCAGACAAGATCAAGCAACAACCCCAGGACTACGCCACCACAATAGGACACGAAGAAAGCTACGACGGAAAGAACTGCGACACCAATAGATCCAACCATGGCCAGTTCCCCGGCACGAACCCCGACACCAACAGGACAACGCAACAAAACGAAGACTTTGGCAGAGACAGCTACGGCTCCGCTGGATCAATTCAGGGCCAGCTCGTCGAACCAGGAGTCACCAACAGGATATCGCAGGAAGCAAAGAACTTTGGCAGAGACAGCTACGGCTCCGCTGGATCAATCCAGGGCCAGCTCGTCGAACCAGGAGTCACCAACAGGACACCGCAGGAAGCAAAGGACTTTGGCAGAGACAGCTACGGCTCCGCTGGATCAATCCAGGGCCAGCTCGTCGAACCAGGAGTCACCAACAGGACACCGCAGGAAGCAAAGAACTTTGGCAAAGACAGCTACGGCTCCGCTGGATCAATCCAGGGCCAGCTCGTCGAACCAGGAGTCACCAACAGGACACCGCAGGAAGCAAAGGACTTTGGCAGAGACAGCTACGGCTCCACTGGACCAGCCCAGGGCCAGCTCATCGAACCAGCAGTCACCAACAGGACCCAGGACTCACCAAAAGGCTTCGGCAGAGATAGCTGCGGCTCCACTGGACCAACCCAGGGCCAGCTCATCGAACCGGGATTCAGCAACAGGACCCAGGACTCACCAAAAGACTTCGGCAGAGATAGCTGCGGCCCCGCGGGACCAATCCAGGGCCAGCTTATCGAACCGGGAGTCACCACGTAGTAACCCAGCACGACAGACATCACGCAAGCCACGAACCCCGACACCACAGGACGAGATCACAGAAACCCCGACGACGGACTACCAACTGGAGCCATTAGCTGACGCCGAGATAGCTCGGGAACGAAACCCGTTTCGCCCAGCCGACTCGGATGACTACGAGCACGCGATCTTGGCCGCCATTACCGCCCTGGAACTGGAGGACCTATCGCCGTGGCAACAAGACCCAGACCCCGAACCACCCCCCACGCCGTGGGCAGGCAAGTTTCTGGAAGAAGAATTGGCGAAATTCGACGGACTAGCTGGAGTCTCCCACATCGCCGAACACACGATAACAATGCGAGACAACAGGCCCGTGAAGCAACGCTATTTCCCGAAGAACCCGGCCATGCAGAAGATCATCAACGCAAAGGTGGACGAGCTGCTACGGGACGGAAGGATCGAACCATCTCGAAGTCCCCACAGTGCCCCAATCGTTTTGGTAGGAAAGAAGACCGGAGAAATGCGAATGTACGTGGATTATCGCCAGCTAAATGCCCGCTGGTGTCTGACGCATATCCGCTGCCACGGATTAACCACATCCTCGAGAGACTCCGCCACGCTCGCTACATCTCCACGCTGGACCTCAAAAACGGATACTGGCAGATCCCGGTGGCCGAGGGCAGCAGAGAGGCAACAGCATTTACCGTCCCCGGCAGAGGACTCTTCCAGTGGAAGGTCATGCCTTTCGGCCTGCACTCAGCCCCAGCGACGCTCCAGCGAGCTTTGGACAGCGTCATCGGACCCACCATGGAGCCGTACGCGTTCGCGTATCTCGACGACATCATCGTCATCGGAGCCACGCTAGAAGAACACATCGACCACCTTCGCGAGGTTTTCAGGAGGCTGCGAGAGGCGAACCTCCGACTGAACAGAAACAAGTGTAGTTTCTTCAGGAAGAGTTTAGTCTACCTCCGCCATGTCATCAGCGGACAAGGCATCCACACAGACCCAGACAAGGTCAGCGCAGTCCAGAAACTAGCACCGCCCACCACACTAAAAGAACTGCGACGCTGCATCGGGATGGCATCCTGGTACCGACGTTTCGTCCCCAACTTCGCCACGGTGGTCCAGCCCATGACCAACCTGCTCAAAAAGGATCAAAAGTGGGAGTGGACAGACGAACAACATCAGGCATTCGAGACTCTCAAGGATAGACTCACGCAAGCACCAGTCCTGGCATGCCCCGACTTCGCCGAGCGATTCGTACTCCAAACGGACGCCAGTTCGCAAGCCGTCGACTACTCAAGGCAGAGGAAAACTACTCGGCCACCGAGAAAGAGTGCCTTGCCATAGTCTGGGCAATCCGGAAGCTCCGATGCTTCCTGGAAGGATACCACTTCGATGTAATCACGGATCACCTCGCCTTGAAGTGGTTGAACTCCATCGATAATCCAACGGGACGCATCGCCCGCTGGGCCTTGGAGCTCCAGCAATATCGGTTTGACATCCACTACCGCCGAGGAAGCCAGAACGTTGTGGCTGACGCCCTCTCACGACAACCAGTAGAAACCCTGCAGCAAGTGGACGAAGACCGGGACCCTTGCCCCTGCCCCTGGCTGCAGAGGCTCCGCAAGCGGATCCAGGAACAGCCGGAAGGACATCCGGAGTTCATCATCGAGAGCGACCAAATATACAAACGAGCCAGCAGCAGAACCAGCGAAGAAGACCCTATCAAATGGAAACTATGTGTCAACAAGGACCACCGCCGACGCGTGCTAGAAGAGTGCCACGACCATCCGACAGCAGGACACCTCGGGATCAGGAAGACAGCGACACGAATAGCCCAGAGGTACTACTGGCCCGGACTGCACCCAGATATCGCCCGATATATCCGGCAGTGCACCAAGTGTCAGCAGTACAAGGTAAGTCAAACCAAACCAGGAGGGAAGATGCACACCCGCCAAGCCCAAGAACCACTGGACATCGTCTGCGCCGACTTCATCGGACCATTTCCCCGATCCAAACACGGCAATACTATGTTGCTGGTGTTCTTCGACGCCTTCAGCAAGTGGGTGGAGTTGGTCCCACTCCGCAAGGCCACCACCGCACTACTGGAGACCGCTTTCCGGGAACGGATCCTGAGCCGCTTCGGAACCCCACGGAAATTCGTATGCGACAACGGGACCCAATTCACAAGTCGCTCTTTCCGAAAGTTCTGCAAATTAGCAGGCATGGAATTGGAGTATACGGCGCCCTATACCCCACAACAAAACCCCACGGAACGAGCCAACAGGACGATCAAAACCATGATCGCCCAGTACATCGATGGAGACCAGCGGACATGGGACGAGCTGCTGCCCGAACTCAGCCTGGCAATCAACAGCAGCACATCGGACACCACAGGCTTCAGCCCAGCATTCATCCTACTCGGCCGGTAACTCCGTTTGCCTGGAGGCTTGTACGAGGAGGCGAACCCAGGACTAGGCGAAGTGACAGAGACTCCAACCGACAAGGCCAAGCGACTCAAGGAAATCTTCGCCATCGTACAGGAAAATACCCAGCAGGCATCACAGACGCAGAGCAGGACCTACAACCTACGTCGACGCGAATGGAGACCCACGATCGGGACGCTCGTGATGCTACGCCAACATCACCTGTCCAAAGCGGCGGACAACTTCGCTGCAAAACTGGCTCCCACATATGAGGGGCCTTACAAAGTAATTAAATTTATTTCTCCCACCATAGCACGACTCCAGAAGCATCCGGGAAGACAACGACGAACGGCCGGATTAGCCGACCTCAAGGCCTACCACGACCACGAGCACACCCTCACCAGTGACGACAACGAGCACACCCTCACCAGCGAAGACGACGAAGACAACGAAGACAACGATGACGACGACCCCAACACCAGGAAAACCGCGAGTTCATGAGGGCCACTTATGGTAGTGCGCTGCCATAATGTCCTCGCCCCGCAAGGGGCAACCGCGTACCCACGCAGTAAGATAGCTTAACTCCCCTTAAGGGATTAGAGTAAGAAATAGCCAGAAACTAGAAAACGCACCGATCAGGGAAACCCAGGGCACAGGGCACATCAGTGGCACAGGTCAGGTTCTAACCAAACAAGGTTTCTTCCCCCCCAACCAGATCCGACATGGACAACTCAAGGACGAGCGACGCACAGAATCTAGAGGCAGAGGATGGCACGGAGGGCTGCAGCGCCTCAAAAAAACTCCGAGTCACAGCGCAGAGGAGGTGAAAACGGCGGTAGGAAATGCACTAGAGGCCAAGGCGGTGGTACGGGCCCTGACCGAGCAAACGGAGCTTGAACTAATGGACCTGGATGAGATCACAACAAAGGCAGATTTATTGGAAGCAGTGAAGCGTGCCACAGGGGAAACCGAAGTCCCTGAGGACGCAGTAAGATCCATACGAGCCACCAGAAGGAGGAGGCAGAGACAATGAGACCAGAAATTGCAGCAAGGACCCACACTGCATACTCTGCGCGCAAAAAAACGGGTAGCCCCACGGACCATGCTTCAGGAAATTTTAAGTGCCCGGCGTACCAGGCGGTTAGACTACTCAAATGCTAAGGATCATCCAACTTAATCTTAATCGTTGCAGGGTGGCCCAAGACCTTCTCAGCCAATCCGTTACAGAGCTCAGCACTGACCTGGCACTGCTGAGCGAGCCCTACAAGACCGTGAGATCCAACACGCGGGTCACGGATCAATCGAGGAAAACGGCAATCTGGATGTGCCGCAAACCGGCATGGCACCTAGACGGAGTAAAACGAGCTAAAGGATACGTACGAGGGAGACTGAAAGACCTATGTTACCAGTTACTTACCACCCAGCTGGTCACTCCAAGAGTTCAGCGACACAATCGACAAACTGGCAGATGACATCAGAGCACACTCGCCGTTGGTAGTAGCTGGGGACTTCAACGCCTGGGCATAGTCCTAAAAAACGCTGGTTCCAACCCAACTTTCAGCAGAGCAGATACCACATCCTTCATAGACCTCACCTACATAAGTGCTCGACTAGCAGCGAACACGTTATGGCAGATCAGCGAGCAGTACACCGCGAGCGACCACAACGCTATCATCTGCAGCATCCAGACCAGAAGCGCCACCCAAAGAATCGCTACGAGGGAACACTATAAAAAAATCACGTTGAACATACCAGCCTTCCGGGCAGCCCTAGCAGGACTAGCTGAGGTGGAAGGCGAAGACGATCTTGTGACACACGTCATGGGACAATTCTAAGGGGCGTGCAAGGCTGGCATGGAGCGCGGCATAAGCCGGTATACTGGTGGAACCAGGCGATCAAGAAGGCCCGCCAATTCAGGCCCTCAAACTGGCCATTAGCCTCCACCCGACAATTCTACACCAAATGCCTCACAGATGGCTGCTTTCCTGGAAGATTAAAAAAACAAAAGCTGGTGCTGATCTAAAAACCTGGGAAAGACACGGATGATCCATGGGCATATAGGCTTACCGCCTCCTGGACGGTGCAGGCAAGATGCTGGAAAGCATAATCAGCGCAAGGCTAACGGAAGCAATTGAGGCCGCTGGGAGACTCTTCGACAGCCAGTATGGATTAAAGACGGCTCGCTCCACCCTGGATGCGCTGGACAAGGTATGTGGCACTGCCAGAAAGGCCGTGGAAGGTACACGATGGCTCGGCGGTGCCAAAAAATACTGCCTAGTGGCAACACTGGACGTGAGAAATGCCTTTAACTCAGCATCCTGGAGCAGGATAATGTCCTCCCTGAGCAGACTCAAAGTCCCAGGCTACCTGCAGGCGATGTTCAGCGACTACCTGGACAACAGATGGCTGATGTACGACACTGATGATGGCCCTCGGTCATACTCCATCACGGGAGGGGTCCCACAAGGATCCGTACTGGGACCTCCATTGTGGAATACCATGTATGATGGCATCCTTCGCCTCAACTTCCAGCAAGGGGTCGAGATCGTGGGATTCGCTGATGATGTCGCGGTGACGGTCACGAAGAACACCCTTGCAGAGACGGAGAGCAGTATGAACGAGGCAATCAAAATTATAAGCGACTGGCTAAACCTGGCAGGGCTCAAACTTGCCGAGCACAAGATGGAAGCTGTTCTCATCAGTAGCAGGAAACAGGTGGAGACGGCGAGGATAACCGTAGGAGGAGCCTCAATTACTTCAAAATGAGCGATAAAGTACCTGAGAGTTATGTTGGACACCCGGCTGTCGTTTAGATAGCACCTGCAGCAGGCTCACGAATGATGCTGAATCACAGAGGACCAAAGTCGACTAGCAGGAGACTGCTATTGAACGTGGTTAAGTCATCTATCCTATACGCAGCGCCGATATGGGCTCAGGCTACGAGGACCAAAAGTTACACTAAGGGTATAGAGTCGGACTTCAGACTCGGTGCCCTGCGGGTCAGTTCAGCGTTCCGTACAGTCTCCACAGAGGCGGCTAGAACGCCTTGTGAAGCAATGCGTCACGGCAGTCCCACAAGTCTGATCCATATATGTATATGCAATATATTTGTATTCTACCTTTTATATTATTATATTTTATATATATTTGCTTTATATATATTTATACATATATGCTATTTTTACTACTATTAGTACTATTATGACTAAAAAAAAAACAACAAAACTAATATGTATATCGCTAGAATCTTCGAGTATCGGGTATAAAAAAAATCTCAATGAATTTCAGGAATATATTTTCTTAAAGTCAAGTCAAAGTTGAAAATTAACCCAGCACTAAGATCTATTTACTTATACCCAAATACCCAAATATTTCATCTATTCGACATTTGAGATACCAAAATAATTCGGTAAATATGTATGGTGAGAAATGAGCCTCGTAGTTTTTAATTCAATGTTCATGTATATTGCGATTGACCTATTTACACGCTCATGATTGTAGTACACCGCCTAAGTAACTATTTTTACGCGCATAGCTGTGTTGTTGTTTTGCTCGTGTCCAAAACATAGCTGTAATGTTCTCACACGCATAGCCAAGCCCGCAGCTGCACACGCACACAACGATGTGTACCGTTTGGCATGGGACCGTCGCATCGCCTGATCTTCCAATTCCCTTTTGGCTCGACTTCTTTTCGCGGAGTTGAGTCAGTAGAAATTTCTAGACGAAACCGCCCGCACGAATACTTTGTACCGCCGCAGAAACGATCCCCCCGCTGTTCTTGTAATATACTTGTAAAATAACCACCAATATTAAATAATCAATAAAATAAATAAGCTCAAGATATAAACGATTATACAGTCCACCAATTCATAACCATAGCAAATTTTGGTCCTTCGAGCCGGATCTCCGCGTTTGAGTTTATTTATATACATATTGAGTGATACCGTTACCCGCTGTTTGCCATGAAGGCCCTAGTGCATCGTCTAATTCAGCAACGTGGGGCCTGCAAATCCCAATTAACTCGCGTGGCTGCGGAGGCTCAAGAGTTTGTACAGTCATGTACTTCTGTGCAAACATTAGAGCACAAGTTGGACCGACTTGTTGCAACTTTCAACCGCTTTATGGAGCTGTCTGAAGAGCTGATCCTGCCGTGGTCAGCCATCATACATTGGAGAGGAAATTCGTGGCCAAGAGTCAGGCCATATTGCCAACGATTTTGGCCACTATAGTCGACTCCTGGGGCAACGAGACCACCTGCAGGATACTGTTGGATACTGGTTCGACTATAACGATGGTCGCCGAATCATTTATTCAACGAATTGGTTTGCCGCGCACCCACGCTCGTATACCAGTGGTTGGTCTAGGCGCAAATCCTGCTGGGGTTACTAGAGGTCGCGCCACATTCACGCTGCTCTCCCGCACAAGCTCGGCCTCAGTGGTGGTAACAGGTCTGATTATGAACACTTTAATCTCCTCGATTCCAGCCCAGAGGATCGAGTCTAACACACCGATGTGGAAAAGGATTCGTGATCTACCCTTAGCAGACCCTACATTTGGTAAACCAGGCGAAATCGACGTGATCTTAGGAGCTGATCAGCTTTGGAACATTTACACTGGACAACGCAAAGAGTTTGGTTCTGAATATCCTATTGCACTTCATACTAATTTTGGTTGGGTCATTACATGCAGCTACCATCTCCGTAGTGATGCTCACAACCACGCACTAGCACATCACGCTCACGAGGATCTGGACACTTTGGTTCGATCGTTCATGGACATGGAACGAGTTCAACCAAGTGACGCTACCATTGATGCTAGTGATCCCGCTGAGCAACACTTCGTTCATACGCACGCCCGCAGAAACGATGGCGTGTACATCGTCAATACCCGTTCAAGGAATCTGCCCTCCGATGGGGTCCACACCACCACAAGCACTACGCCGCTTTTCTTCTCTCGAGCGGAAATTTCGAAAATTTCCTGCGCTCAAACAACAGTATGTCGAGTTTATGGAGGATTATATACAACGAGGACACATGGAGGTGATTCCTTCTACTACCGTAGAAAACGGTCCCGCCAATCACAATTACTTAGCACACCACGCAGTATTTAAACCAGATAGCACCACCACGAAATGCCGAGTTGTATTCGATGGCTCTGGGGAGGACTGCAATGGATCTTCACTTAATTCACGACTACACATCGGACCACCTATTCAAAGGGATTTACTTGGAGTATGTCTACGTTTCCGTCAGCATCGCTATGTGTTTTGTACGGACATTGAGAAAATGTTTAGAGGCATCCTGGTTTCAGAAGATCACACGCATTACCAACGGATTGTCTGGCGAAAGGAGGAGACTGCTACACTCGATCATTATCGATTGCTGACCGTGACGTATGGTTTAGCGTCTTCGCCGTTCTTGGCTGTTCGAGTTCTCAAGCAGATCGCGCAAGATCATGCCGATTTGTATCCGAAGGCTGCTGCTGTGCTTGTACGAGACGCGTACGTGGATGATATCCCTACTGGTTGCGATAGTATCGACGATCTCATTGCACTCAAAGATGAATTAATTTTGCTATTGAGCCAAGCTCAATTTAAACTTCGAAAATGGAGTTCAAACTGTTGGTCACTACTCAAATCGCTGCCACAGGACATTTGTGAGTATCCACTTGAAGCCCTAGAGGGGAAATAGCCCAACTCAATATGTCAAGGTTCTTGGAATACGCTGGGACCCGGCTGTGGACGAGCTTTCCTTCAAGTTGACCATTCCCGACGCCACAGGGTTCTGACAAAACGGATTTTGCTGTCCGAGCTTGCCAAGATCTACGATCCACTGGGGTTGCTTGCCCCCACAACTGTATTTCTAAAGGTTCTCTTTCAAGATAGTTGGCTGAGCTCGGTCGACTGGAACGAACCACTACCCGCGCAGCTATGCGCACGGTGGCAACAGTTTGTAGCTGAAGTTCATTTACTGGAAAGCTGTCGCATACCCCGCTACCTATCCTCGCCACTTCAAGCAACGGAGCTGCATGGATTCGCCGATGCTTCATCTCATGCATACGCCGCTGTCATCTACAGTCGCGTGAGAGTCAATAATGACTACGCTGTAACACTGATCGCCGCAAAAACCCGGGTGGCACCCATCAAACCTATCTCCATCCCACGGCTCGAGTTGAATGCCGCCCATCTTCTGTCGAAATTGGTGTCTCTGGTTAAGCAAACTCTAACTATTCCTATTTCCAGTACTTCGTGTTGGTCAGACTCCGAAATTGTACTACATTGGCTCTCATCACCCCACGGACTTGGAACACTTATGTTTGTAATCGCACGGCTGAGATTCTAGAAGCTTGCCCACGTAGCTGCTGGCAACACATTCGCACTGAGGACAATCCCGCGGACTGTGCATCACGCGGACTTCTACCAAAGGATCTGGTAGAACATCAACTGTGGTGGAATGGACCACCGTGGCTTTCCCAAATCACATCGCACTTGGCCACCTGCTAAGGCCAAGTTCGCACTGTCGACTGAGGACGCTGAGCGGATGGAAGTAAAGGTCAAGCCCCAAGTTAATCTACACATTTCAATGAAGGAAATGATCTTAACTGTATGATCAACAAAGCTTCCTCCTGGTCACATCTCTTGCGGACACTTAGCTATTGCTTTCGGTTCGTACATCGTCTTCGTTGCAAGGACCGCCTGTCATCATTTTTATCGTCATGGGAGCTTCAATATGCCCGCTCTAGGGTAATCAAACATGTCCAGATGGAGTTCTTCCAAGTGGAGTACAGACAGCTGAGCACTGGACAAGCCCTTTCTCAAAAATCCAAGTTGATTCACTACACTCCATTTGTTGACGACCAAGGAATTCTGCGCGTAGGAGGACGCATTGGAAATTCGATGACAACCTATGACGCAAAACATCCCATACTTCTTCCAAAGGAATCACCAGTCGCTGTTTTAATAGCTAGACACCAGCACGTCACATCGTTACACGCTGGAGTCGAATTTATGTTTCACACGTTGAGACAGAAGTATTGGATCCTGGGAGCCCGTAACAAAGTCCGCAAAATTGTATTCAACTGCAAGATATGCTTCCTCCAGCGCAAAGGAACGAGTACACAACTCATGGCTGATCTTCCCGCCTTTCGCGTTCAGCCCACCCGCTGCTTTCTACATTCTGGATTGGATTACGCTGGACCAGTTACCATCAAGACATCAGCAGGTCGGACACCGAAGTTTGGCAAAGCTTGGTTTGCCATCTTTGTTTGTCTGTCCACCAAAGCAATTCATATCGAGCTCGTCAGTGATTTGACGACTCCTGCATTTATCGCCGCTTTCAAACGTTTTGGTCTCGACGTGGCCCTATATCCGACTTTGTACTCGGACAATGGCACAACATTCCATGGAGCCAGAAAGGAACTAACGGAGATGCAACGGATAGCTGTATCTCAAAGTCAAGACGAGGAAATTGCTAATTTTCTGACGAGTCAGGACATCAACTGGCACTTCATTCCGCCATCTGCCCCGCACCTTGGAGGTCTTTGGGAAACAGGCGTACGATCTATCAAACTCCACCTTCGCCGAGTAATTGGTAGCAGTGCGTTAACCTTCGAGGAATATTCAACAATTTTAACTCAGATTGAAGGGTTACTCAACTCTCGCCCACTGTGCGCGCCCAGCGATCACAGCTTGGATCCCCTTACCCCCGCTCATTTTCTTACAGGTCAACCTCACATGTCGGTGCCGGAGCCGTCCTTGTTAGACGTCAACATTAACAGACTGCAGCGTTGGAGACAACTGCAAGCCAAGGTTCAAGGATTCTGGAAACGTTGGAATCTGGAATACCTTACTTCCTTGCAACCTCGCACGAAATGGCAGCAGGAGTCCAACGACATAACCGTGGACACTCTTGTGGTACTGAAGGAGCCAAATCAACCGCCTAGCAAGTGGCTGCTTGGGCGAATCACCGAAGTTCATCCTGGCCAAGACGAGAGGGTTCAGTGGTCACCGTCAAAACCGCCCGAGGAGTGTACAAGAGGCCTATTACCAAACTTGCTGTGCTTCCCTTGTTCTGAACAGTCGTTCAGGGGGGCCGGTATGGTGAGAAATGAGCCTCGTAGTTTTTAATTCAATGTTCATGTATATTGCGATTGACCTATTTACACGCTCATGATTGTAGTACACCGCCTAAGTAACTATTTTTACGCGCATAGCTGTGTTGTTGTTTTGCTCGTGTCCAAAACATAGCTGTAATGTTCTCACACGCATAGCCAAGCCCGCAGCTGCACACGCACACAACGATGTGTACCGTTTGGCATTGGACCGTCGCATCGCCTGATCTTCCAATTCCCTTTTGGCTCGACTTCTTTTCGCGGAGTTGAGTCAGTAGAAATTTCTAGACGAATCCGCCCGCACGCATACTTTGTACCGCCGCAGAAACGATCCCCCCGCTGTTCTTGTAATATACTTGTAAAATAACCACCAATATTAAATAATCAATAAAATAAATAAGCTCAAGATATAAACGATTATACAGTCCACCAATTCATAACCAATGTAGTTATTCTTTAAAAACATTAAATTAATTAGATATTACTTCTGTTTGTAGGAGGGCGGATCACCGTAGCGGGTATCCAGCGACGAGTGGGAAAATATCCAAATGAAGAAGTCAGAGTGGTTCCAATAAATATGTTCCATGTATTTTCGTATATATGTATGTAAATTATAGGCGCGCGTATGTGCACGACGGCAGCTTGTAGCGGGGTGGAAAACGTAACTAACTCTAAGCCTTATGATCTATACTTTATGCTGCGGTGAGCGCCGCGTGGATCGTGGATTGTGGATCGTAGATCTTCCGAGCGCCCCTCCGAGCGCGCGAGAGCGAGTTGGGACCGGAACGCACGGAGTTGGCACAGTACGCGACAATCATTTGCTGCTGGCCAGAACATCCTCCACCCCCCTTGCTGGATTGCAAAGTATAATTGGGGGGCCTATGGCTGGGTGTACGCCCCGGACCTGATTCATCCAAAAACAGTGCTCTGGACTTGACAAGGAAGTCGGCTCAGCATCGCTTCACGGTCGGATCGGCGTGAGGAGTCTATGGACGGCCCCGTGGTTCCTACGACGGGGCGGCTCACGGGGAGACGAGTGTGTCGTTCGGCGTGGGCCGATGTCGATAGCGACGGTGCAGTCGCGGCTGAGCGGGCTGGACGACGAGGGTGGCGTACGTGGAGTAGCGTGTGGTGGTTCTGGCCACACACCCTGCACAGCCCGCCACTGCGACAATCCTTGCCGGAGTGTTGCTGAGCCAGGCAGTTCCCGCACTACTTGTTGATAAGGACAGCTCGGAGTCTCTCCTCGGGGCTCAGGAGAAGAAATTGGTGGCAGGTCCGTAGCGGATGGACTCCTTGGCAGATTCTGCAACGGTAGGAGCCAGTTTCCCGAGCACGTCGGTTCTCCATGGTGCGGTTGGCGCCGGGACGTGGGGCCATATCTGGATGCGGGGAACTAAGATGAAATAAAGGAGTCGAAGACACATTCGTACCGATCTTGGAACGGGCGAGAGGCACATTTAGGACATTGGAAATTGCCGCCCGGTTACATGGTCTGGTGAGGCTATGTTGATCTAAGGACGGATTCACCTTCAAGTTCAGGCTTGAATTCGACCGGTGCGTTGAGCTTTCATACAGTGCATATTTTGGAAATATTCCCGTCGGTCAAGCGTAGGAGACCCAGCCGAAAATGGTTTCCTGCCCGAGGATAGAGCCACAGATGTTGGTCACTGAGCCACTTAACTGAATGGACGGAAGGATATCCGCTCCAATCAGGACATCTATTTGTGAACTCTCATAGAAGGTCGTATCCGCCCATGCAAGATTCGGCAGGTCTCTCAAAAACCCTCGCGAGATCGGATGCGATGGAATATTCGCAGCCAATTCCGGAATAACGTAGGCTGTGGCATTTAGTTGTAAGCCCGGCTTAGTCAGAGAGCGGATGGAAAAACTGCAGAGCTTCTTTGACTGAGCGGATACGGCATTGTTTAGGCCGGAGACCTGTGCCTGGATACGTTGGAATGGCAATTTGATCATGTCAACAAGACGTTCCGTAATGAACGTCGCCTCGGAGCCAGAATCGATCAGATCGTAGATCGTAGAAATTTTTCCCCAAGTGGCAAATATTAACGATTGCCGTGCCTAGAAGGATAGCACTTGTGCCGGAGGCGAAATACGACTGAACGTTTGACTAGGCTTCGGACGAACTTGGATTTAGCTCGGGCCACGCTGAGAAATTTTGTACCGCTGTGGAAATCGCCTCGCTGGAGTTTGCTGGATTGCTACGGTGTAGAAGCGTGTGGTGCCGGTCTCCACAAGTGATGCAATTGTGGGCGCTTTGGCATGCTCGTATCTGGTGGCCCCTTGCAAAGCCGTTTAAACAAAGCTGCTTTTGCTTAATGTAGGAAAACTTCCAAACTCCTAGGAAAAGGACTCCCTTGGGAACGGAACGGGTTACTTCGGGAAGGTGGCGGATTCGGATCACTTTTTGAACTGTGTGAAGAGGACGGGTTGCCCTCGATGGCTTCGAGCGCCAGATATCTCTGGCTGAGGAAGGATTCACTCTCCTTCCACGAAGGCATTTCTTTCTTTGTGGTGACGGAATCTTCCCACAAAGCCCTGGCCAACCTAGGTAATTCGGAGGCACAAATGGTCGCCAGCAAGCTGTCCCAATTTTCGGTTGAGACCTTGGAGTGGGCCAGTGCGGTTAAGACCGCTTGGATCGTGCTGAGAAGCTCCTTTAAAGCACGACTTGCCTCGGAACCGATGGAAGCCAACGAAAGGAGGATGTTTATCTGGTTAGTCACCAGGAGCCTGTTGTTCTCGTACCGGTCACGAAGTGGGGACTTTTCCACTATGGCCTTCGGATCACCACTGGTCTTAGTGGTGAGATGGTACAGCTTCTCCACGGGAGACAGCCTGGGATTTTTTATATATATCGCAGTAAAAAGGTCTCGAAACGTAGGCCAGCGGACGTAATCCCCAACGAAAACTTCTATGTCGCACGGGGGGAGTCGGCATCCGCCTTGGAAATCTGGCTGTGCGGAAGGACGGACTGCGGGGTTGTCGATTAGGATCGTGAGATCAGCTATGCACTGCTCATAACCCTCATAGCATTCGCCATACATGTCTTGGAGGGCATCTTTTGACTCTGTATCCTCGTCCACCATCACTATGGAACAGGCCTCGAACTCCGCATCCACCTTTGCCCACATGCTCTGCAATTGGTTTCTGCGGACTTGCGAAATAGCGGCGGATGGGATGCTGGTACCGGCAGTGGTAAGTCGAGCTTCCAAATTGGTCAGCCGATCGATGGCTGCCACAAACTTGACCCGCGCGGAGGAGACGTCGGATTGGGCAATTGCAATGGAGTGTCGAGCGCAGATTGGACTGTTTTGAATATGGACTGGCACGTTCAGCGTGACAGACGAAGGGAACAGGGCCGATTTTGTCGTCGCAACAGCGGAATTTGTGGTGGTCCTTGGAGTACCTGAGGACTTCACCTTTCGAGTCACCGAAGTATTCGTTTCTGGAACGGAAGAGCTGCGTGGCCTTCTGACACTTGGCGAGGTCACCGGCAAACGTTTTTTGCTCTCGCGGTCCCACGGGTGATGGACAGGTTCAAAAATTGAAAATTGAAAGGCAATTAATTGCCAAAAAACGCACCGTGCCTGGATTGGCGACAATTTATCTTAAATTCGGAAGTGCTTATGCATACGGAGGATACCGTGCAGCGCAGCAAGACTGGATATATGTGCTGCGATCGCACCATATACCGAATTGAATGGAGTGGGAGGAAAGTAGATGACGATGTAGATGTGGACTACGAACCGTGGATATGTGGTTTTGGTGGAATTTATTGCGAGTAATTATATTATGGAAATCGTACACCGTGGCCGGAATATATAGATATAAATACTACGATCAAAAAACAAATTTCCAACCAAGAACGAAAATTAAGGATGGACAATAATATTGAGGCACGAGGTACCAATGTATAGAGTCGGCTGCAAACGGCCGTTCAAAACAATATACCCTTGAAATGTAGGGTAGCGCGTCACTTGGCGCTCCGTTACGGTCAAGCGCGGCACCGAAAAATATTCTCCAACAATTACAACGCAAGCAAACAGTGGAGAAGCGAAAGCGAAAAGAAAAACGAAATGAATGCACCGCTGCTGCTGCTTGTATGTGTGTATGTATGTCTGTAATTGGGTTAACGAACCACCCTTTTGGCGAGATTTAAAACAACGGTTAAAAAAGGTGTATAACCCTTTTACATACAATATATACATATATATGGATGTGCAAGAATATGCTAATTTAAAATGCGTACGTACATATATGTAAGATAATGTATATGTGCCGTATGTATGGAATCGTGTTTTATTTTTATTGGCAATATAATTAGTTAAATAAAGATTGGTTATTCTACATATATCTTAAAAAAAACGACAGAACTACAGAACGTTGAGCATGCACGGATTGAACAACAAATTAATTGCAAGAATATGTCTTTTTGTTTGTTGCTAGCCGCTTGGATTGCGTTGCTTACACATATGTTTGTATGCATGTGCCTATGTCAGCAACGAAAGCTCCGCTGTTAGTTGGAAGAGGTAGGAATATTATATAAAGACCACTATAGATGACTGGATCGGAGGCGGAACGCAGGAGCTAGCTCGGCTAAAATCAAACCTTTGAAAAGAAGTCGGAGGCCACAACCGTTGGCAGAACGAAATATGGTTTAATTTGGAGCTTGAGCGATAACTAAATACATATGTACATATGCCGATGTATGTATGTATGTATGCTGGGGCTGCCGGCGGCTTGGATTGAACTCGCTGCGGGTGAATTATTGTAAATTCACAGTGGCGCGACTGGATGCACAAACCACGGAACTCGGAGCACGACCGTTTTACTCGGTAAAGACTTTGGCAAAGACAGCTACGGCTCCGCTGGATCAATCCAGGGCCAGCTCGTCGAACCAGGAGTCACCAACAGGACACCGCAGGAAGCAAAGGACTTTGGCAAAGACAACTACGGCTCCGCTGGACCAATCCAAGGCCAGCTTATCGAAACGGGAGTCACCACGTAGTAACCCAGCACGACAGACATCACGCAAGCCACGAGCCCCGACACCACAGGACGAGATCACAGAAACCCCGACGACGGACTACCAACTGGAGCCATTAGCCGACGCCGAGATAGCTCGGGAACGAAACCCGTTTCGCCCAGCCGACTCGGATGACTACGAGCACGCGATCTTGGCCGCCATTACCGCCCTGGAACTGGAGGACCTATCGCCGTGGCAACAAGACCCAGACCCCGAACGGACGGAAGGATCGAACCATCTCGAAGTCCCCACAGTGCCCCAATCGCTTTGGTAGGAAAGAAGACCGGAGAAATGCGAATGTACGTGGATTATCGCCAGCTAAATGCCCGCTCGGTGCCTGACGCATATCCGCTGCCACGGATTAACCACATCCTCGAGAGACTCCGCCACGCTCGCTACATCTCCACGCTGGACCTCAAAAACGGATACTGGCAGATCCCGGTGGCCGAGGGCAGCAGAGAGGCAACAGCATTTACCGTCCCCGGCAGAGGACTCTTCCAGTGGAAGGTCATGCCTTTCGGCCTGCACTCAGCCCCAGCGACGTTCCAGCGAGCTTCGGACAGCGTCATCGGACCC
>CM017781.1:44046020-44081714 GCA_008121275.1 Drosophila lowei | reverse complement strand
CCATCTGCTGGATGGGATTAGCCGCCGGCTGTTTATCTACGAAACCAGAACCATTCTCAAACTTTCTACGATATGGGATCCACGAGTCAAAAAAATGAGGTTTCCGCAGCTACAGTACCGAAGACATGACCGTTGAGATGATTCAATCGAATATCGCTGGACGCTGCGAAAATGTGACTTTTCCTCCGGAATAGAAGTCTCTTTTCGATTATGATGGAAAAGATTAGCAACAAAACTAAAACTCCAAAATCTGATGCTAAAATAACGCTACGCCAATATTTGGAAAAAAAAACCACGTTGTTCCAGGCATAACTCCCATTAAATATTGGAAGGTTAGTCTTACACCTTTTAATTTTATTTGAATAATTTAAGGATATAATAATAAATTAATTTAGTTTTTATATTATAATTTCTGAACCACGCTACTGAAATGAAAATTGTAAAAGAGTATTTTTGCATTCCAGCGTGCTCAACGAAGTTGGAGGTGATTTAAGACCAATCTGGAAGACTCATCTCAGACAGAGATGAGAGTTTTTATGGCAGGAACCAGTTGGTTCTTCAGCAATAGAGCCAAAGATCTCAAAAACAAAAAATTATTTAATCTTTTTTGTTTATGGAAGATCGAAAAAAACTGATTCTGCAAAAATCGACCTGCCTACAAAATAATGGGTTGCAGTGTAGAGCACTATTGAATCATATAAGGTTCTAAAATTTTTTTTAATAGCCTCTTCGCACACAGCACTTCTTCGGGGAACAGTAAGATTTTTTGACAGATGTAATAACTCAATTCTAACTGGCACATCCATGCATAAAAAAAACTGATCACAAAACCTTGTAAGTTTTTGTCTGAATTGTGATATTTCACAAGTTGCCATCAATAAATTGGCGATTTTATTAGCTATCAGAAAACTATACATATGTATATATACTATATAATGTTAAAAATTGGACTGCCGTAAAATTGCATAAGCTCTGCTTAGAAGCTGTTAGCCATGGTACTTGAATTGGCCGGAGTATCTTTTGCTTGGTTTTCTGGTGCTCTTCCTGAAATTTCTTCTGCTCCTTATTGACTGTCATCATTTTCAAATCAATCTCCAGAAGGTTGTGCATTTTATTTTGTTCTGGTGGGCTGCCTAAACCGCAAAAAGAATGCTAGGGCATACATACCAATTTGAAATTTTACATATTTAAATTCTAGATTCGAATTTTAAATCGTTGAAGACTAAAAAAAGAAAAAAATGCAACAGACACAATACAAAATGGAGAGACCTGACATTGGTGGTAATAAGTAAACATGTACATACATATGTATGTATATGCTTTCTTTTTTTATGATTAGTATTTTTGAGCCATTATATAAACAAACAATACGCGCAAGTCGAAATAGACTGCATAGATAGAAAATCTCGCTATCTCTCGTCCCGAAATAATTGCGTTTATATCGACCGGGACAAATGCAGCACCAAAGCGGATTAAACTGGAAAATCTGAAGGAGACTGTTCGGAAAATGCTTGAAGTCCAGAAGAAGCAGCAGAAATAACAGGATGAGCACCAGGAAACAGAGCGAGAGATAATCCAGCAAATTGCGAGCAGCCAAGGCCAAACCAACTTTTAAGAGAGTCCAAAGAGTAACGTTTATTGTACATATATGGATTGTTTTATTATAGTCAACAATATAGCCAATTTACTAATTTAAAATTGTGAAAATATCACAATTCAGACCAAAAGTTTTTAATATTATGCTCATCACCTGTTGGTGGATGGTGCCAGTGTAAATCGGGGTTTCACATCTATCTAAAAATCCCACCTTTCCCCCGGGATGTGCTCAGTGTGCACAGCCTATTAGGGTGCATTTAAAAACTATCGGCTAAATATCGTATAGAGGCGTGTGGATTATTAACATCCCAGATGGATGGTGGAATAACTGATCAATTTTCGTAATGGCAAAAGCGTACCTACCATCCAAAAAATTTATGGTGAATGGTTGCCTGTGGGAATATGCTATAATATTTTATAGTCGGACTTAATTCGACTTTGCTTCCCAAAATTTTTGTTGTGTCAGTACCTCTAGTTCACCAGCGAATTAACTTAGTACTAATTCCATACTTCCATATCGACGCTTTCTTTGCGACGCCATCCTGACACTTAACTTCAAGTATCGATATATTATTATTATGGACATAACATTAAACGAAGAAGAAGAGAGTAATAGCACGTGGAAACTTGGTTTTGTAATTTGATAGCAATCAAGAAATAAAATAAAGCAGAATGGGCAAAAAGACCAAAGTGGGAAAGACAAGGAAGGATAAATTTTATCAACTTGCCAAGGAAACGGGTTTTAGATCCCGATCCGCCTTTAAATTGATCCAACTAAATCGCAAGTTCGGATTTCTGCAACAGTCGCAAGTTTGTTTAGATCTATGCGCAGCTCCTGGTGGATGGATGCAAGTGGCCAAACAAAATATGCCAGTATCCAGCATTGTTGTTGGTGTTGACCTCTTCCCAATACGACCCATTACGGGTTGTATTGGGTTAGTGGAGGACATTACAACGGAAAAGTGCCGTCAATCATTAACTAAGGAGTTGCAGTCGTGGAAGGCCGATGTTGTCCTTCACGACGGTGCCCCCAACGTGGGTCGTAATTGGCTTCATGATGCTTACCAACAGATCTGCTTAACTCTTAATGCCCTTAAGTTGACCACTCAGTTTCTGCGCGGTGGAGGTTGGTTTGTGACTAAAGTTTTCCGCTCCAAGGACTACAACGCCCTGCTCTGGGTGCTTAAGCAACTCTTTAAGAAGGTACATGCCACCAAACCAAGTGCATCCCGTAAGGAGTCAGCCGAAATATTTGTGGTCTGCCAGGAATATCTCGCACCTGACATTATCGACCACCGCCTCCTCGACTGCAAGTACGTGTTTGAAGAGCTCGACCTCGAATGCAAGCAGAAAAATAGCCTTCTGCACCCAGAAAGGCAGAAACGCATAAAGGCCGAGGGCTATAGTGAGCAGGACATATCATTACGAACAAATTTATCGGCCACAGAGTTTATGAAAGCGGAAAATGGCCTTGCCGCCCTCCAAGGTGTAGGATCCATTCGCATTGATGACGAGCGTATTGCACATCACAAGAAAACTACACCCGAGATTCTAGAGTGCTGCAAGGATCTTAAAGTTTTAGGTCGCAAGGACATTAAAGGTCTTGTGTTGTGGTGGAAAGCTGTTAAAGATAGTTTTTTTAAGACTGAAACAATGGCGGTCATCGAGGAGCCTGAAGCAAAGGAAACAATACCAAAAACACTTACGCAAACAGAAATAGAGGATATAGAAGATATTGAACTACAACAACAGATCAGCATGTTGGCAGTCGAGGAGCAAAAAGAGCTTAAGCGGAAGCGAAAGAAGACGCTTAAAGCCAAGGCAAAGCTTCACGAAAAGATGAACCTTAATATGATTATTAAGGGAGACGACGGGCCTGTGGAAGAAACTGAGCATGAAATTTTTGATCTGAAAGTTATTAACTCTGTTATTGAGCTGGATAGGATTCTCGATGTTAACCCCGACTTCGATATAGAACTAGAGCCTAAAGAGCCTCCTAAGCTGCCTAAGTACAAAAGTATCATAAGGACGACAAGCAAATGGATGACGATGGCAACTATGAAAACGACGAAGAAACAGAACTAAGTGACGATGAAGACAGCGATGGGAACTTTAATGAGCGAGGTTTAGGTCTAAGCGACGATGATGAAGATGTTTTTAAAGATGGTAAGGGAAAAAAAAAGCACGAGGAGCATCCGCTCATAAAGTCAAGTGATTTTCGGGACAAGGACACCAAGCGACAACAACGTGTACAGCTTTGGTACGAGAAGGACAATCTACAAAACATTCCATCGGACGACGATGATGAAAACTATGATCTGAGCAATATGGCGATAGAGTATAATTTAAAGGGTGTGTCTGTTCTGGGTAAGAGCACCCTCAGCATGGATGTAAATGGACATGTTGCCTTGGGCAAGAAGGCTAAACGGCGCGCCCGCCATGAAACTATGACGGGGGAGAGCAGCTCAGAGTGTCCGACTCTGAAGAGTTTTTCAAAGATACTGTTGCTGAAGATATGTCAAAAGGTTGGTAATGATTATATATACGGTCTTGTTACATATTATTAGGAAGATTAAATATGAATTAACAGTCTTTCAAGTAGTTATACCCGATACTCAAAATGAGTATTGGGGTATATTAGATTTGTGGTGAAAATGGATGTGTGTAACGTCCAGAAGGAAGCGTTTCCGACCCCATAAAGTATATATATTCTTGATCAGCATCAATAGCCGAGTCGATTGAGCCATGTCTGTCTGTCTGTCTGTCTGTCTGTCTTTCCGTCTGTCCGTCTGTCCGTCCCTATACACATCCACTTTTACCACAAATCTAATATACCCCAATACTCATTTTGAGTATCGGGTATAAAAAATGAGGTGAAGTTGATAATTAATCGTATCATTATTATAGCCAGAATGAAGAAAACAATTTCATTTTTTCTCGCCCTGTCTCTCTCTAACACACACGTATCATAGCCGGCTTTGCATAGCGCAAAACATTAGCGCCTATATCTCAGAGACTATAAGAGCTAGAGCAACCAAATCTTGTATCCACATTCCTATAATATCGGACCTTGACAGATTTGTTTCAAAATTTCGCCCCACCCCCTTCCGCCCCCGCAAGAGACGAAAATCTGTGGCATCCACAGATCTCAGAGACTATTAGGCCTGACTGTAGAGCTCTCACTGCTACAAAACTATTTGTAATTTTTCACTGCAGAACTCACTGTTACAAGTGTATTTCTTATTGCTCAGAGAGCTCACTGCTACAAGTGTGTTTCAAAAATTCGCCCCACCCCCTTCCGCAGCCTTAAACAACGAAAATGTGGCAACCACAATTTTGAAGATAGGAGAAAATTAAAAACGCACAATCATAGAGAATGGCCATATCTACCAGATTGCCGAACCTTGCCGAATCCGAGTAAGATCGGATTATTATTATAGCCAAAAGTAAAAAATCAATTTGCAGTGGCTACGCAGCGCCCGTCGACACGTTCTGACTGATTTCTGTCTCTCTCGCACGCACTCTTTGTCGTTTAATGTAGCCATACTGACTATGTATCGGGTATAAATGTAGAGTTGCGGTCGCAGCTGCAACTCACAACGTTCCCCTCGGTTTTAACTAGTTCTGATGCCTTAGCGATAAGTGCAGAAAATATTAACTGATCTTATAAGTAGTGAACAAATCTATTCTATCTGTGCTAAAATTTAGTAAAACAGAAATTTAGCATTTTTTTTTTTTTTAAATAAATGTATATATGAATAATATAATATACGTTTTATATAAAGGTATTGTCTAATGTTACTATTTCAGAGCCAAAACCGAAGAAGGTACGTCTGACCGAAGAAGAGATAGCTCTTGGTGCGTTTTTGATTCGCGGAAAGAAAACGCAACGGGACCTTATTGATGCAGCCTGGAACCGTTATGCTTTTAACGATAAAAACCTGCCAGCTTGGTTCATGCAGGATGAATATGAACACATGACTATGCCACAACCAGTGCCTCAAGAGCTTACCGAAGAATACCAACGTAAGGTCCAGGAGTTAAATGTGCGCCCTATAAAAAAAGTAATGGAGGCAAAAGCAAGAAAGAAGCGCCGTTCTACAAGGCGCTTGGCCAAAGCAAAAAAAATGGCCGAAAAGATAATGGACAACGATGATGCCTCAACCCATGAGAAGGCAAAGCAACTTAGAAAGGTATATAAGAAAGCACAAGAAAAGAAAAAGGAGATTACATATGTAGTCGCTAAAAAGCACACTTCGTCTCGTCGGGCCCGTCGCCCAGCTGGTGTTAAAGGACGTTATCGCGTCGTAGATCCGCGAGAGAAGAAGGATAAACGCTCTTCAGTCGCTATAAAGCAACGCCAAAAAGGTGCTAAAATTGGAAAGGGAAAACGGTAAAAAATAAACTTGAACAATTAAATGTAAACAGAAATAAAAACTACACTTATTACACAATTACAGAATGAATTAGTGTTTCCAATTTTAAATACAAACTGCAAACGCAGCTTTACTATGCAATTCTGAAAAGCTGATAAATGCAACTATTAATCAGACCCAAACACATCGTAGCTTCATCTTACCGTCTGGGATATATTAAGCTTTCAAATGCAAAATTAATAATTTTTTTTGTATTTTTTTTCTCGAAATTTTGACTTCAAAAACTCTGGAAAAGTTGGAAAAAAATTGTCTTGTTTTTATATTTTAAAAGTTTTGGTCGTCGTGTAAGGTATCGTTTATAAAAATTTATGGATTAACGGCTAAGGTTTGACCAATTCTCTTAAAATCGGATTTGATCGTTATATATGTTCTGATCTCCCTATAGTCTTAACAAAAAAAATCAAGCTCCGGTTTTCACTTTTGTGTTTTCGTTTTAAGTTGCTCAAGTTTTCACAATTTTTTTTTTTCTCGATATGTTTCATTTTTGTATCGATTCTGGCAAACAAAAACAGCTGACCTGGTTGCTTCGTAAATAAACAGCGTGATAAAAGTGCCTTTATTTTTTCAATTGCGCGATTTAAGAAGATCAAGACATCTTAGATGCAACACCTGTGTACGAAACGAAAAGTGTTGTTGCCCTGACCCATTATAATTGGTATATAATTGAAATAATTATTTCCGAGCCAAATTTGAGGTTGGGCCTAAAGACAATTATTTATAAAAAAGGCACAAGCTAAATTGTCCTGGTAATAGTGTCGAATTTATTTTAATGCCGAAATGAATATTGTTCGGAGCAGCAGCCAGTCGGTCAGTCCTCTTCGTCGAAAGCACCTAACACCTAAATCTAAGTTCACGGCCACGGCTTCTAACAAAAACACAAACAATATCGAGCAATAAACACCAAATTGTGTTTAACAACGGAGCAATTTTAATTTGTAAATGTGGAGTCAGAGTGGCCGACAAAGCTTCCAACATTTTGGTGACCACGACGTGATAGCCGTGAACTTGTCGTGTGTTTCATGCAGTTCGTTAAATCAAATTCGAAGGTTTAACGTGACATTTTCTAAAAAGTAGCGAATCAAAGATCGTTGTGGCCGACCGTGGCAGTTCTAGCGACCCGAGACCGGCTGCATAGAGTTCTAAGCGTAGTCCATTAGTTTTCTTCGCCTCCTCTTTCGTCGTTTGCTTCAGCCAGCTCTCGTGACCGGCTGCACATATCTCTCTCTCGAATTCGAACTCGAAACAGTGAAAACATCTCGGTCGTTCGTTTGTGCATTACTGTCGGTTCTTTTTCGGTCGTCGCTTCGTTGCTTTGCCGGCGCATACATTTTGGACATACACAAATAAAAAGTGAGGCAAAAGTGAACGCAAAATGTTTTAAACTCGTCTGAACTCTCGCGTTGCATCATTTTATTTAACTGTCATTGACTCATACACTCCGCGTCAACAGTCTATAGCCAAAACCATGGGCAAGAGGAAAAATAATAGAAGGAGTGGATCGTTGGCTATGGGCAATGATAGTGATACAGTGACAGTTGGCGATGCTCCATCTAATGAAAGGGTTAGTGCGAACGCAGCCAGCACCCGATTCCCTGCATCGCGGACTTGCGAGGATTGTTGGAATCATTGACGGAGCTGATATCGAATTTTATTGTGGCACACACCAGTTTGGAGGAAGTAGATTTTAAGTCTATGTCCAGTGAAATACCAGCAAAATTTGATTCGTCCATCCTATCATTGAGAACCATTCTACAGCGTGAGTTGGGCAATCGTTCGCAGCCCCGCATTGTTCCACGTTTCAAATGAACCCAAGTGAATCCAAATCTATTATTTACATAGCCAATCGATCGCGCTTGCCACAGCTGCAGCTGCCCAAGTTCAGCGGAGCCTATACAGAGTGGACAAGCTTCTATTCCATGTTCACAGCTGTTATTGATAGTGAAGCTGAGCTGACTTCTATCGAGAAGATACAGCATTTGCGGTCCTGTTTGAGCGGAGCGGCGTTGGACACCATTACTTCCCTGGAGATGAGCGAGGCTAATTACAATACCGCATTAGATATTCTCAAAAATCGATTTGCTAATAAACGTCACATTCTACAATCACACATTAGAGAAATATTTGGGCTGGCGCGTGGGGTCATCTGTTGTTTCGCTGCGGGCGTTTACGGACGCCGCCACCTCACATCTTCGCGCGTTGGATACGCTGGCAACTCAGGAGGAAATAGCTGATTGCATCATCGTCCACACACTCTGGAAGAATTTGGACAGGCAGACTCAAGTTAAATGGGAAGCAGCGTCGTCGAATCACGATCATCCATCCTGGGAGAAATTATCTGCCTTTCTGGAACTAAGATGTCGTACCCTTGAAGGCATTCACCACTCCATGCAAGGGCAAGATGGTCAGGTTGGCAAGTCAGGGAAAACAGTGAGTACGCATCATCGAAAATCGTTTGTAGCATCGTGCGCTCCTGTTTCCTGTGTGTTTTGTGAGGGCACAAACCATATAATTGCCATTTGTCAACGGTTTAAAACTCTATCGCCGAATGATCGTCACAAGGAAGCGAAGAGGCTCGTGTTATGCGTCAATTGCCTACGAAAGGGTCATCACGTGAGAGATTGTAGATCAGGTCCTTGCCGTACTTACCAATCGAAGCACCACACTCTTCTGCATTTCCTTCGTCCTACAGAGACGTTCCATACTGTTTCTTCAATTGAGCCGCAGCCAAATCATACCGCCATGATTGCATTGTCGCCCTCCTCGCCGCAAGCTCATATATCCCAGCGTCCGTCTGAGCCTGTTCTATTAGCCACCGTCGTCGTTCTCGTCAAAAGCAGCGATGGAACTTTCATACCATGTCGCGCATTGTTGGACTCGGGCTCGCAATTGCATTTCGTAACTACTCGTCTAGCTAATCAGCTTCAACTGCGAAAAACTAAGCTGCTGACTGCAGTCTCTGGCATAGGAGATGCTAGCTTCTCAACTGAAGGTATCTCGGTGGATCTCGTTCTGAAATCGCGGATTTCAGATTTCACCACTAGCATCACTGCCGTCGTTGCCCAGAAGATTACGGACAGTCAACCTCGCGTCTCAATTAGCACTGCTAATTGGCCTATACCTTTGAATATCGCTTGCTGACCCTTCGTTCCATAAGCCGCAGCGGATTGATCTGCTCATCGGAGCCGGACTTTTCTTTAAGTTGCTGTGTGTAGGACAAATTCAGCTGGCGCCTGGATTACTTTTGTTGCAGAAGACACATCTCAGATGGATTCTATCTGGTGGCGGGCACTCGGCCCCCAACTCCTCGTCGTTTATCGCTACCCAATCTTCGGATGAAACCAATCACGGCACTCGGCTGGATGACTTGGTTCGTAAATTTTGGGAAGTGGAGCACATCTTTGAGCCAATCGCTAGGGAAACAAAGGAGGAACTTCACTGCGAGGAACACTTCGTCAACCATCACACTCGCTTACCCTCAGGGGAATACTCTGTTCGCTTGCCTCTGAAGCGAAGTTTAGAGTCCTTGGGAGATTCCTACTTGCAAGCAAAGCGGCGCCTGGAAAATTTGGAGCGCAGGTTCGTGCGTAATCCAGCTCTTTATGAAAAATATTCGGCATTTATGAAAGAGTACCTGTCCCTCGATCATATGTCTCTGGTGCCCAAGAAAGATAGGCACAAGTGCAAATATTTCTTGCCACATCATTGCGTCATCAAAAAGGACAGCTCCACAACAAAGCTGAGGGTCGTATTCGACAACAGAATTTAGTTTGAATTTACAACTCAACTCGCAAATGTCTAGACTTTTCGTTTAAGGTCTTAACAACGTGTTTTCAGCTCGGAAATCAGCTGTTTCTGTGCGCACTCACACATCAAGCTGTTGTGAAGGCATAAGCCTCCACAACACGGACCACGACACCATCCCCTGGAGGGACCGCCTTGTTAGGCTTGTTATATTATCTCATTATTATCTCCTTTTGCCTTTAGCTTATTATCTCACTATATTACTCGTATTATTATTATTAACCAGACAAAACAATGAATCCTCAGTTTCCTAAATTAAAATAAGAATTAGGCTAAGCAAACCAAAACAATAGGCCTTTTACTCATTAGAACTAAGAGAACCAACACCAGGAAAACGACGCAGACTACGGCCACAGAACTAAGAGAACCAACACCAGGAAAACGACGCATACTACGGCCGCGCAACTAAGAGAATCGACACGAAAGAGAGACGCACGAAGAGATCCAACACGAAAGATCCAACGCCAGGGAGAGAACGACTATACGCAGACAAGAAGAGACAACATGAAAGAGAGCGAAGCGGCAGAGAAGCCGTCGATCGGTCTTACGCCTACGCAGCCGAGGAAAAGAGCCGACGGCGAAGCAGCAAGACACACACGCAGCCATACACCCACGCAGCCGAGGCCGGCAGCCGAAGGCGGCGCAGCAGCGAAGCGGCAGAGAAGCTGCGAAAAGAAAAGCCGAGGCCTGGCACGGTCCAGCGCGAGCCAAGCTCGAGAGTGATCTCCGAGGGCTGAGACAAACCGGTTGTGCGGCGGAAGCCAAAAATAAACGTGAAAGTGAGCCGGGACCGCACCGTGGCCGCAAGTGGACACAATAAGCCGTGCTCGCCCGCACGCAGGAATAAAACCAGCTGTGACCGCACCCACGCAGGGTGCAAAGGAAGCCACCGAAGTGACGAGGACACGCCGTGGGAGAATAGGACCCAAAGAAGGAAATCCAGGGTGAGCCACCTCACGTATGTGAGCTCTGGGGGGGACCGATCGGTGCAGTAGGCAGGTATCAGCAGAACATTCCCGAAGTTTGTCTTACATATCTATGCCCACATATTGTTTAATATATATTTTTTTTGAGTTTATCTCCCCGCTGCAGGCGCGGGATTTTAAGTAGGGAAATGATCCGAAAACAATAAAGACACCAACCTCAACCCACCTGTCTCAGAACTTTCGCCCGTAGGAGTCACTCACCCCCTCCCCCTCTCTTCCCTTTTCCCGGGAGGCCCGGCGAAGTGGATGTGAGTCGTGGATCATGCGGCATTCACCAAGCTGGGTTTTCCCTCTCCCATACCTTTCTCCCCTGGGGACCCGGCGAAGTGGATGTGAGTCGTGGATCATGCGGCATTCACCAAGCTGGGTTTCCCTCTCCTATACCTTTCTCCCCTGGGGACCCGGCGATGCTGGATGTGAGTCGTGGATTCACGCGGCATTCGCAAAGCTGGTTTCCCTCTCCTACACCCTCGCCCTGGGGACCCGGCGACGCAGATGTGAGTCGTGGATCATGCGGCATCTGCTAAGCCGGACTCCCCTCTCCCACACCTTTCCGATCCCTGACCCAAACCCCGTCTCCCCGCCACACGACCCCAACGCACGTCTCTGCAGCTCCCAAGCACGGCTTCACCCACGCCTCGTGGTCGGGCCAGGCCCGACCGTCCCACGATCCACCCCACGGGCGCGCTTTCGCCACAAACGGCTCTCCCCTTAGGTCCTCACACAACAAATTTTGCTGTGGGGAAGGACCGGGCCCTGGACAGACTGAGAAGCTGTACCTCGGCCTGAGAACTTCCTTACAGATGGCGCCCGAGCAGGGACACACGAGGGGAGAGTCGGTGAGCATAGGGAACAAGTGAAAAAGTGAAAAGGGAACCAAGCAGCAGCCCACAATTAAAAGGCAAGACCCACAAAAGCAAAACAGCAAACGATGCTTAGGACCCACGGATCAGGAAAAGCAGCAGGAGAAAGGAAAGGAAAACTTCAAATCAGTGATTAGCAGCCCAAAATCAGAGTCCCGGCGAAGAGCCAGCACCAATCTTTGATCCCTCGACTTATGTACAGCTGAGGCTGGTTTCTCTAATACCCCCCTAGCAACAGCCGCCGGCACGTGTCCCAGACGCGCCGGCGAAAACCACGCGAAAAACCACGCAGCCAGCCACCCACGAGGCAGAAGGAGACGGGGAGAGACGCGAAAAACCACGCGGCCAGCCACCTACGCGACAGAAAGAGACGGGGTGAGACGCCGAAGACACAGCACCGCGTGCCGGGAGAAAATGGCCGCGGACGGCGCCTAAAACTTTGGCACGCGACGGCGACAAAGCGGCACCAGCGACAGAGTAGCAAAGCAGCAGCAGCGGCAGAGCAGCAAGCCAGCAGCGACAGAGCAGCGGCAGAGCAACAAAGCAGCAGCGACAGAGCAACGAGGCAGCGGCAGAGCGGAGAAGCAGCAGCGACAGAGCAACGAGGCAGCGGCAGAGCGGAGAAGCAGCAGCGACAGAGCAACTAGGCAGCGGCAGAGCAGAGAAGCAGCAGCGACAGAGCAGCGAGGCAGCGGCAGAGCAGAGAAGCAGCAGCGACAGAGCAGCGAGGCAGCGGCAGAGCGGAAGAGCAGCAGCGACAGAGCAGCGAGGCAGTGACAGAGCAGCGAGACAGTGACCGAGCAGCCAGGCAGTGACAGAGCAGCGAGACAGTGACAGAGCAGCCAGGCAGTGACAGAGCAGCGAGACAGTGACAGAGCAGCCAAGCAGTGACAGAGCAGCGAGAGAGTGACCGAGCAGCCAAGCAGCGAAGCAGCGGTAGAACAACGGAGCAGCGAGGGACAGCCGGCGATCGCAGAGGAGCAGCTACATGGCAGAGGAGCCCTCGGCCACAAAGCCATGGCCGCGGCCAATATAAGGCGGAGCAGGAACACCGGTCGGGACAGTTGTTACCGAGCAGTCAGACAGTTGTTACCGAGCAGTCAGACAGTCATTACCGAGCAGTCAGACAGGAACCTTTCCCTGTACCGTGCCACGTATCCTTCGACAGGATCATCCAAACCAGTGCTGTGTATCCTAGTACAGGATCACCGATCTAGTACCGTGCCGCGTGTCCTCCGAACAGGACCCCTCACCCCAGTGCCGTGTATCCTAGGATAGGATCACCGATCCAGCACCGTGCCACGTGTCCTTCGACAGGATTCCTCACCCCAGTGCCGTGTATCCTAGCACAGGATCACCGATCCAGTACCGAGCCGCGTGTCCTTCGAACAGGATTCTCCACCCAGTGCCGTGTATCCTAGTACAGAAGCCCCAGACCCAGTACCGTGCTGATAAGGACTCGCACCGGTGCCCCGATTAGTGTACCAGGATCAGGATGAACATCCGCTGGATAGCGTCCCGCAGGAAGGACGAGCTGCAGAGCCTAGCTAAGGAGTTTGGACTAGGAGAAACTGGGACTGTAGAGGACCTACGGAGCCGGATCACCGCATTCATCGCACGCCCAGGGCACCCCGAAGCCGTGCAAGCAAGGCTGGACGAATTGGCCACGCACTTTGGGAACATACCGAGCCCCAGGGACCACCGGAGTCCAGCCACGTCACCCGGGCCAGAGAGCCGGACGAAGATGGAAGGCAGCAAGGAGGGACCAAAACTGCGATTAATCGTACCCGAGCTGCCCAGCACGAGCCAAGGATCCACCCACGGATACCGCGAGTCAGCAACCGAGACACCGGCCGCTCAGGACGAGCAACCACAACGAGATGCCCAAGGACCACTCCAAGGAATCAGACCGGAGTCGACTAGCAAGGACCAAGAACCAGGACTCAATACCACAGGACCCCTGGCCACGCCAAGTAACCAACCAACCGACGGATGGTTCAGGACCTCCCAAATGCTGGACCAGAACTGGACAGATTTCCGCAATGAATTTCTGGAGTTTTTCCTGCCCCCAGGTGCTTCCAACTGTTAGAAGACACCATCCTAGGCCGGGCACAAAAACCCAGGGAATCCTTTCGAGACTACATGGTCGAGCTACGGATGATGATGCAGCGAGCCGAGTACACCCGGGAGCAAGAGCTCGACAGGATCTACGAGAGTCTCCGCCCTGAATACCAGTTGTACACTCGCAGACAGAACTTCCACTCACTTACGGAGCTGACACGGCTCATCTCGGCATACGACACGGCTAGCGACCGCGACGCGCCCCGCAGCCAAGGACCCACATCGAACAACCGGACATCGAACACAAGCAATGGAGCAACCACGCCACGCGGCACCACACACGAGGTACCTGGGAAACTCGAGATCTCCAACCGGGTGGTCGTTCAGGAGAAGAACGGACCTATCGACGTGCGACGAGCCTGCCGGAACTGCGGAGAAAACGGACACTTTAGTAGTGCGTGCTCCAACCAACAGAAGCTCTTCTGTTGGGAATGTGGCCGTCGTGGCATCCGCTCCATTTCCTGCTGCCGAAAGCCAGGGGCAGGAAACGATCAGGATCGTCGTCCGATCAGGAAACGAAAGGAGACACCCGCGCAGGGCTCGCAGTAGTAACCCAGCCTTATCGTCTGGACGGAGGACGGATGGTTATCATGGTGGTCATTGAAGAGACAAACGCATGTAAGCCTCCGAATGGAACAGGTGCTTGGTGTTGAACCTCTCGCCACCCTCGTAGAGACCGTGCGAGCAGGCAACCCTTCCAAGACACTAACTCCGCGACACTGGGGCGTTTACATACCTCGCATTGACCCCGCCAACTTCGTAGACACCGTGCAGGGCATGCAACGTGGCCGACCATGGGCGACATTACCGCTGGAGAGCTACATACCTCGCATTGACCCCGCCAACTTCGTAGACACCGTGCAGGGCATGCAACGTGGCCGACCATGGGCGACATTACCGCTGGAGAGCTACATACCTCGCATTGACCCCGCCAACTTCGTAGACACTGTGCAGGGCATGCAACGTGGCCGACCATGGGCGACATTACCGCTGGAGAGCTACATACCTCGCATTGACCCCGCCAACTTCGTAGACACTGTGCAGGGCATGCAACGTGGCCGACCATGGGCGACATTACCGCTGGAGAGCTACATACCTCGCATTGACCCCGCCAACTTCGTAGACACTGTGCAGGGCATGCAACGTGGCCGACCATGCACCACATTACCGCTGGAGAGCTACATACTTCGCATTTACGCCGCCACCTTCGTAGAGACCGGCAGGGCAGGCGACATGTCCGATCGTGGACCACGTCACTGCTGGACAGCGACGAGTTGTTAATCGACCCCGCCAACAGACACCTGGACACCGCCGTCGCCTCCATTGAACAGCGACAGACTACGCGTTGCGCCCGCCACCCTCGTAGAGACCGCGCAGGCCGACAACGCTCCCCGGACCACATTTTAATCCCAGTGGACACAGGCAGAATCGGTAGCTCTGCCAGTACAAAGCTATCACGACAGATAGTAGCCCTGCCAAAACAGGACCAAGCTCGACCCAGGAACCTAGATAGCGACACTCCGCAACCAAGCGACAACTCCAGGACTACGCCCACACCACCGCAACAGGACACGAAGAGAGCTACGACGAAAAGAACTGCGAAACCGATGGGCCCAACCATGGTCAGTTCCCAAGCGCGTAGCCCGACGCCCACAGGACACACCAGAGCAGGAAACAAATGACTTGGGCAGAGACAGCTACGGCTCCACTGGATCAATCCAGGGCCAGCTCGTCGAACCAGGAGTCACCAACAGGACGCAGCAGGAAACAAATGACTTGGGCAGAGACAGCTACGGCTCCACTGGATCAATCCAGGGCCAGCTCGTCGAACCAGGAGTCACCAACAGGACGCAGCAGGAAACAAATGACTTGGGCAGAGACAGCTACGGCTCCACTGGATCAATCCAGGGCCAGCTCGTCGAACCAGGAGTCACCAACAGGACGCAGCAGGAAACAAATGACTTGGGCAGAGACAGCTACGGCTTCACTGGATCAATCCAGGGCCAGCTCGTCGAACCAGGAGTCACCAACAGGACACACCAGGAAGCAAAGGACTTGGGCAGAGACAGCTACGGCTCCACTGGATCAATCCAGGGCCAGCTCGTCGAACCAGGAGTCACCAACAGGACACCGCAGAAAGCAGAAGACTCCGGCAAAGATATCTGCGGCACCGCTGGACCAATCCAGGGCCAGCACATCGAACCGGGAGTCACCACGTCGTAACCCAGCAGGACAAACATCACGCCAGCCACGAACCCCGACACCACAGGACGAGACCAGAGAGACTTTGACGATGGACTACCAACTGGAGCCAATAGCCGACGCCGAGACAGCTCGGGAACGTGGGCTCGCACAGCCCACCCGAACTCAGCCTGGCCATCAACAGCAGCACATCGGACACCACAGGCTTCAGCCCAGCATTCATCGTACTCGGCCGGGAACCTCGGTTGCCGGGAGCCTTGTACGAAGAGACGACCCCAGGACTAGGCGAAGTGACAGAGACCCCAACTGACAAGGCCAAGCGACTCAAAGGAAATCTTCGCCAGCGTACAGGAAAATACCCAGCAGGCATCACAGACGCAGAGCAGGACCTACAACCTACGTCGACGCGAATGGAGACCCACGATCGGGACGCTCGTGATGCTACGCCAACATCACCTGTCCAAAGCGGCGGACAACTTCGCTGCCAAACTGGCTCCCAAATATGAGGGGCCTTACAAAGTAATTAAATTTATTTCTCCCACCATAGCACGACTCCACAAGCATCCGGGAAGACAACGACGAACGGCCGGACTAGCCGACCTCAAGGCCTACCACGACAATGAGCACACCCTCACCAGCGAAGATGACGAAGACAACGAAGACAACAATGACAACGACCCCAGCACCAGGAAAACCGCGAGTTCATGAGGGTCACTTATGGTAGTGCGCTGCCATAATGTCCTCGCCCCGCAAGGGGCAACCGCGTACACACGCAGTAAGATAGCTTAAACTCCCCTTAAGGGATTAGAGTAAGAAACAGCCAGAAACTAGAAAATGCACCGATCAGGGAAACCCAGGGCACAGGGCACATCAGTGGCACAGGTCAGGTTCTAACCAAACAAGGTTTCTCCCCCCCACCAGATCCAACATGGACAACCCAAGGACGAGCGATGCACAGCCTCTAGAGGCAGAGGATGGCACGGAGGGGCATCCTAGGGGTGCGTCGCCGCCCAGCTCAAGGCAATCACGGTCCACGACCAGCCAACGACAAGCACGACACCACTCCCCGACCCCGCAAGCAGAACCGGGCAACACCACGCAGCATGGACCATCAACAAGAGCCGTACCACGACCACCCAGGCCACCTAGGCCATCCCGACGTCGGGCCCGCCCCGAAGGCTCACCGTCGCCCCGCCGGGCGACAACCATGACCTGGGCATGGCTCAACGACGTCGTCCGTCCGAGCACGACGCGAAACAACCTGTCTGGGATCATCACAGTGGAGGCGATGCGGCCATCGGACTCAGACGAGGAGGTCCGAGCAGGCCGGGCCCAGCAGGAGCCACCCAGCCGCGTAACCGGCAAAGAGCTGCCCCAACTACTCCAGGAACTCGGCCTGGAGGACGGACCCGTGTCCCCGATACCCAGGGACATCGCAGCGTTCGACGCGATGCCCGAGCTAAACGCGCTGCAAGAGGAGCAGGAATGGCCAATCGCCCCAGTCGCCTGGCGGGTCAGCACGCCTGACCGTCGCATCCCGCAAAGCCTGCTGGAAGCCGCCAGCACCCAGGTAAACGCGGCGCGTCACGGGCGCAGCCGGATCCGCAGCCTCGAATACCACGATGGCCAACGCTTCCGCGTATCCATCAGCGGGAATTTGGTGCGCATTTCGCCGCGCCCCACCCCGAAGTAGGAAGGGAGTGTGAAGGCATAAGCCTCCACAACACGGACCACGACACCATCCCCTGGAGGGACCGCCTTGTTAGGCTTGTTATATTATCTCATTATTATCTCCTTTTGCCTTTAGCTTATTATCTCACTATATTACTCGTATTATTATTATTAACCAGACAAAACAATGAATCCTCAGTTTCCTAAATTAAAATAAGAATTAGGCTAAGCAAACCAAAACAATAGGCCTTTTACTCATTAGAACTAAGAGAACCAACACCAGGAAAACGACGCAGACTACGGCCACAGAACTAAGAGAACCAACACCAGGAAAACGACGCATACTACGGCCGCGCAACTAAGAGAATCGACACGAAAGAGAGACGCACGAAGAGATCCAACACGAAAGATCCAACGCCAGGGAGAGAACGACTATACGCAGACAAGAAGAGACAACATGAAAGAGAGCGAAGCGGCAGAGAAGCCGTCGATCGGTCTTACGCCTACGCAGCCGAGGAAAAGAGCCGACGGCGAAGCAGCAAGACACACACGCAGCCATACACCCACGCAGCCGAGGCCGGCAGCCGAAGGCGGCGCAGCAGCGAAGCGGCAGAGAAGCTGCGAAAAGAAAAGCCGAGGCCTGGCACGGTCCAGCGCGAGCCAAGCTCGAGAGTGATCTCCGAGGGCTGAGACAAACCGGTTGGGCGGCGGAAGCCAAAATAAACGTGAAAGTGAGCCGGGACCGCACCGTGGCCGCAAGTGGACACAATAAGCCGTGCTCGCCCGCACGCAGGAATAAAACCAGCTGTGACCGCACCCACGCAGGGTGCAAAGGAAGCCACCGAAGTGACGAGGACACGCCGTGGGAGAATAGGACCCAAAGAAGGAAATCCAGGGTGAGCCACCTCACGTATGTGAGCTCTGGGGGGGAACAGATCGGTGCAGTAGGCAGGTATAAGCAGAACATTCCCGCAGTTGTTTTACATATCTATGTCCACATGTTGTTTAATATAATTTCTTTGGCGTTTATTTCCCCGCTGCAGGCGCGGGATTTTAAGTAGGGAAATGATCCGAAAACAATAAAGACACCAACCTCAACCCACCTGTCTCAGAACATTCGCCCGTAGGAGTCACTCACTCCCCCTCCCCCTCTCTTCCCTTTTCCCGGGAGGCCCGGCGAAGTGGATGTGAGTCGTGGATCATGCGGCATTCACCAAGCTGGGTTTTCCCTCTCCTATACCTTTCTCCCCTGGGGACCCGGCGAAGTGGATGTGAGTCGTGGATCATGCGGCATTCACCAAGCTGGGTTTCCCTCTCCTATACCTTTCTCCCCTGGGGACCCGGCGATGCTGGATGTGAGTCGTGGATTCACGCGGCATTCGCAAAGCTGGTTTCCCTCTCCTACACCCTCGCCCTGGGGACCCGGCGACGCAGATGTGAGTCGTGGATCATGCGGCATCTGCTAAGCCGGACTCCCCTCTCCCACACCTTTCCGATCCCTGACCCAAACCCCGTCTCCCGCCACACACGACCCCAACGCACGTCTCTGCAGCTCCCAAGCACGGCTTCACCCACGCCTCGTGGTCGGGCCAGGCCCGACCGTCCCACGATCCACCCCACGGGCGCGCTTTCGCCACAAACGGCTCTCCCCTTAGGTCCTCACACAACAAATTTTGCTGTGGGGAAGGACCGGGCCCTGGACAGACTGAGAAGCTGTACCTCGGCCTGAGAACTTCCTTACACTGTTCCGATTTTAGATCTGTATTCTCTCTCGCGATAAAGCGCGGATTTCGTCTGTTCCAAAAATCCTCGCTGCATATAACCATTGAAATGTATGGACGTTACTCATTTATCGCTACCCAATCTTCGGATGAAACCAATCACGGCACTCGGCTGGATGACTTGGTTCGTAAATTTTGGGAAGTGGAGCACATCTTTGAGCCAATCGCTAGGGAAACAAAGGAGGAACTTCACTGCGAGGAACACTTCGTCAACCATCACACTCGCTTACCCTCAGGGGAATACTCTGTTCGCTTGCCTCTGAAGCGAAGTTTAGAGTCCTTGGGAGATTCCTACTTGCAAGCAAAGCGGCGCCTGGAAAATTTGGAGCGCAGGTTCGTGCGTAATCCAGCTCTTTATGAAAAATATTCGGCATTTATGAAAGAGTACCTGTCCCTCGATCATATGTCTCTGGTGCCCAAGAAAGATAGGCACAAGTGCAAATATTTTTTGCCACATCATTGCGTCATCAAAAGGACAGCTCCACAACAAAGCTGAGGGTCGTATTCGACAACAGAATTTAGTTTGAATTTACAACTCAACTCGCAAATGTCTAGACTTTCGGTTTAAGGTCTTAACAACGTGTTTTCAGCTCGGAAATCAGCTGTTTCTGTGCGCACTCACACATCAAGCTGTTCCGATTTTAGATCTGTATTCTCTCTCGCGATAAAGCGCGGATTTCGTCTGTTCAAAAATCCTCGCTGCATATAACCATTGAAATGTATGGACGTTACTCATCTTACTATTTATATTGTCTTTGGTCTAAGAGCTCGCGCACACTGTAGCTAAAATCGAACTATCTCAACGAAATGAAACAGCATATAGGTATATTTTATAACTTTGCCAATCACTTGTTGGAATGGAATCGAACATCTGTATTTTTATAAGAAAGTTGTTCTGTGAAAAACTTCTTTGTTTTTTTTTTAAACAGTCAGCCCAAAAGTTTCCATTTGTGTAATTACATGTTTGTACATAGCCCACACATTTTTGATAAAAATCGGACCACTATATCATATAGCTGCCATAGTAAAGAAATAATGATGGTAAATATCAGCAATCAGCTTGCTGAAAAAACAAACATGCTTGATCGATCAAACTAAGCTGAGCTGATTTCAGCGAGCTTTTCAAGCTTTCAGCTCAGCTTAGTCAGCAAAGTGCGCACTTGCACCGGTGCAGAGTGTTTGTTCTTTCAGAGCTTATAAATAATTTACCAGCTCCGCTTTCAGCTTCCGGCCTTGCCATCAATTTGGCATCTGTAATATGTTTGTATTCGGGAAGAGCATAGACTTTATGCTGCTGTAAGGAATACCGCAATATTGAATACTTCTCCTTGGACATTCCCAAGTCTAAAAACAACGCCAAAGCCTCGTCAGTGGTGTACGACTTCGGTTGTGAATTTGGTGGCGTGAGGATGCTATTCTTTATCCTATCAAGTCTCACCGGGCTTGGCTTAGATACAGCTTTTGGTATATGCGACCTCTTGTTTTCCTTGTTGTTCGAAATTTTAATTGACAGTGCCTCCGATAAATGATCCGTACCTATATGACAACGCCAAAGCCTCGTCAGCGGTGTACGACTTCGGTTGTGAATTTGGTGGCGTGAGGATGCTATTTTTTATCCTGTCAAGTCTCACCGGGCTTGCCTTAGATACAGCTTTTGTTATATGCTACCTCTTGTTTTCCTTGTTGTTCGTATATTTCATTGACAGTGCCTCCGATAAGTGATCCGTACCTATATGACATGTTGCATTTACAAGTTTTCGCTTTCTAGTGTAATCTGAACACTTATCCAGGGTTTTTGTTGGTCTTCCTTTTGCTCGTCCTGTGGACGTGGAGGGTCCATCATATAGCAAGCTGTTTCCAATTAGCCAGCTTGCGTATTTTCTATTAAGCGATTCAGTATTACGGTGTGAGATCACCCATTTCTTTTTAATTTTAGGTTAACCCGGACGGCCCTCAACGGGGCCACGCATAGGTCAGTATGGCCCTTAGTTATCCAGAGAGGGGGGTATTGTAGGCCGTCTAACCCGGGAATTGTAGTGACCAATATCGGTGTGTGGGTGAACTGTCTATTTATAAAAACACAAGCCCGGCGATTTGATATAACTCTTTTTATTAGCTGCGCGTCTGTCTCTCACGATCGCCATTTACAAAGTGAACTTACTTTATTATCGATGTTTCTTATCCGATATCTCACTATTGGTATTTCCCGCCGAGTGTATCGATGGTGCGGTAAATACCAATGCGCGCTGTATGCTATTTTAAATACTAATTGAATGCCTCACTAATTATTTCCTTGCTACAATTCGGCCATCCTGACCGGAGTGCTCCTGAACTCCTTAAATTTAAGTTAGTTTCTAGATAGATTGATTTATTACAGTTGGGTGTGGTTTACTCTTAGCATTCTAAGTTTACGTATTACAATCATTTTCTTCATTTTGATTCCCTGTGACATTTGCATGAATACCATTTTCTATCCACGGCTTCATATTCGCCACCGCCCAAACTCCTTTATACGGGATTCTTGATTGTTGAAACCCCTCTACATCCTCTAGCAAATACCTATCATTTTTAACACCTTTGATATCTTATAAGGTCCTTTGAACTTCGGGATAAGCTTTTTGGACACCCCTATATGAGTGTCGAAATTTCTCACCATAACTAGATCATTATCTACGTACACGTGTGGCTCCCTTCGCTTTGAATCTGCTGCTTGTTTGTTATAAGACTGTATTTTTTCCTGATGAGTGCCTGCTACTGCTCTAATCTTTTCTAGATCCCTTGTTGCCCGTTGTTCGGTTAGTTCTTCTAGATGATCTTTTAGTAAATCTGAAACCTTTCCTTTTTGTACGACCCCAAACAACATTCTACTCGGGTGTTCATTAATGGTTCTTTGAATTGTGTTGTTCATCGCGTGTTCTACTGTTTCTTCTACCATATCCACATGTAATCCTTTTTCCGGGTCAACAAGCTTTGCAATCATGGGTCCCAAACTTCTGTTCACCCTTTCTACCAGCCCGTTGGCCTGTGGCGACCCTGTTGATATCTTTACGTGTTTAACATTGCTCTGTTCTAAGAATTCTTCAAACTCTTTTGAAGTGAAACAGCTTCCTCTGTCTGACACAATGCATCTGGGTCTACTGTAAGCTCGGAAATAATCTTTCATTGCAATTACTGCTTCTTTTGTGCTAGTGGTTTTGGTCGTATAAAGTCTTACGAATTTGGTGAACGCGTCTATTACTACTAAAACATGTTTGTTGGCCCTGCCTTTGTCGACTGGCCCGAAATGGTCGATATGTACTACCTCGAATGGTCCTGACCCTTTTGGTATGTTGTGTAAAAACCCTTCCTCTTTTCCGTGTTTTGCTGAGTACGCTATGCATTTTAGACAGTTTTCTATGTGTCGCTTGGCTTTATACCTTACGTTTGAGATCCAGTAGCTTTTCGATATAGCGTCGGTCATCTTGTCTATACCGACGTGCCCTAGTTCATCGTGGTACTTATTGAGTACGTGGCCTTCCATTTCCTCGGGTACGCAGAATAGGATATTATTGTTATCTTTTTCCTGTATATTATTCCGTTTCTCATCTCATAATGTTTGTGTTCTGATTTCTGTAACGTTTCTCTCAGCTCCATCAGTTTGTTATCTCTGTTTTAGCATATAATTAAATTTTCTTCAAAGGTGTTTGTGTCTCTACCGTGAGTATCTGAATGGCTCTGCTTAGCGCATCTACGTGTTGCATTCTGCTTCCTGACCTGTGTTCTAATTTGTAGTCATAATTTTGTAACTCTAACGCCCAGCGGGCAATGCATGGATTGAGTTCTTTTTTGTTTAGAGTCATAGTTAGCGCGTTGCAGTCTGTCACTATTTTGAAGGGTATGCCTTGCACGTATACTCTAAGCCGTTGTAGTGCATAAATTATCGCTAGTGTCTCCAGTTCAAAGCTGTGGTATTTTGCTTCGGTAATTGTTGTTCGCTTGGAGAAATAGAACACTGGGTGCATTCTGCCATCACCCTTCTTCTGCATTAGAATTGACCCGAAACCTAACTAACTTGCATCGCAATGTAATTCTGTCGGATCTCTGGGATTGTAAAGTGCCAAGATCGGTGATTCCAACAAATTACTTTTGAGTTGTTCGAAACATTCTAGTTCTATGATACCGAATTCAAACTTCCTGTCTTTTTTTTGACCAAATCATAAAGGGGCTTAGCTTTCGTAGAAAAAATCTTTTACGAACCGTCTAAAGTAAGAACATAACCCTAAGAAACTCTGCACTTCATTCGTTTTCGTGGGGACTGGGAACCCTTTACTGCCTGTAATCCCTTTCGTATCTGGTTTAATTCCGTTACCCGATATGGAATAGCCCAGGTACTTAACTTCTGACTGTAAGAACTCGCATTTATCAATCCTTAATTCAAGTTTATTCTCTACCAATCGTCTCATCACTTCTTGTAAAATTTCCATGTGACTAACACTATCTTTTGTTGCTACCATAATATCGTCCATGTATATTATAACTTTGTCTTCCTTTACCATGTCTGCGAAAATTTTGTTTGTGAATTTTTTGAAACACCGCAGATGCATTTCGTAACCCGAACGGCATCCTCAACCATTCGTATTGTCCCATGGGGTCGTGAACGATGTGTATTTAACTGAATCTTTATGCATATATACGTGGAAGTATCCATTCTTCAGGTCTAACTTGGTGAAAAGTCTTTTCCCTGACAGTTTATCTAGTAGGTCGTCTATAAGAGGTGTTGGGTAATTGTCCTTTATCATTCCTTTATTAAGTATGCGATAATCGACGCACAGTCTCAACTCTCCCGAATTCTTTTTTACCAGTACTATAGGCGAAACGTATTCTGATTCACTGGTTCTGATGTAACCTTTTTTTGTGTAATCGTCTATCATTTTCTGTACTTGGGCTTTTTCGCTATACGACAGTCTTCTAGGTAGGCAATGAAACGGTTTTCGTGTTCGAAATTCAACTTCATTTCCCACTTGGTTTGTGGTAAGTTTGGTCTTTCTGCGTTTACATACGCTGTCCTAAACATGTATTTAAGTCGTCCTGCGAGTTCTTGGCTACAATCTGTCCCTACTTTCAACTCCCAATCGGATACTGCCTTGGTAGTTCGTTGAAATTGGCTTTTACGCTCTCGCAGGTATCGCTGTCTTCCAGACATTCAACCATTGCAGAACACTCATTTTCTACCTTGCCTTCACTTTCTACTTCATGCTCGTTCTCTTTACCACCCTCATCTTTTACTTCACACTCATATTCTCCTAAACACTCTTTCTCTATTCCACACTCATTTTCTTCTAAACACTCATTTTTTATGTCACACCTCACTTTCTTCTAAACACTCATTTTCTCCTAAACACTCATTTTTTATTTCACACGCATATTCTTCTAAACACTCATTTTCTCCTAAACACTCATTTTTTATTCCTTTTTCGTTATCTGTATCACACTTGCTCTTTTTTCTATACAATTATTTTCTATTTCGCACTTGTTTTTGTCCCACTCTCCTTCTCCTTGCAAATGTCACTTACAATTTTAAATTTGCATAAATTCATAAAATCCCTACCTAACACAGCCTCATAGCCCATCGACTCGTCTGCCACTACTAGTAATTCAAAGTTGATTCGATTTTTGTTAATAATTACAAAACTGGGTATTTTACCAAAGATGTTAAGTTTGCTATTGTTTAATCCAACATAAGCGTAATCCGCATTTTTATTCAAAATAAATTCAATTTCTCTGTTTTTCTTGTCTTTGTTAAACTTATATAAACTTAAATTATCTTCTTTGATTTCATTCGAGCTCAATCGTGAGCGCTCTTCCGCTTTATTTAGTTTATTTTCCGACAGGTGCTCTAGACATGATAACTTTATAAAACTTATTGGGCTCCCTGAGTCGATGAGGCAATCTAAGGACAAGCATTTGTTATTGTAATTGCTAATTTATATATTAAATTTGTATATGTAATCGTTATGTACCTTGTTCTTCTTTTCGTCAAAGTGTGACACCTGGTGACTCATGCTGCCGCATCCGTAGCACGCTCCTCTTTCGCGCTTGGGCTTGCGGCACTCCCTGCCACGTGGCCCAAAGAGTTGCAGTTGTAGCAGCGAATGGGTGTTGGCGAGGCTCCAGTGTTTGCCCCTTCAGTTGAACCGTACTTCTTTGGCAGCATGATCTTCTCGAACGCCTTGAGTAGTTGATATGGAGCACCGAAGCACTGCATGTGGGCTTGCCTACGCAGGCCTACATCTGGGATACCTTCGATGACTCCGTCGATAAACTCCTCGTCGTCAATGACGGGATGCCAGCGACACTTTGGCGTTGAAGTACATTGAGAACTCCTCGTCACGTGCCCAAGAACGGTACTCGAACTTGCGACGGAGCAACAGTTTGTTTTCCTTCAACAACTGATCGATTGGCAACGACATGTGCTCCGGACTCGAATGCAGCCACACCAATGCTTTGTCCTTAAGCTTCGATATTAGCAGCATTAGTAGCTTCTCATCCTTCAGTTTGTTCACTTTTGCGATGGCCTTAAACTGCGCGATCCAAGTTGTGACGTCATCGTTGTTTCCAGAAATGTTGCCATGATATGTTGGCAACATGTCTTTGGCGGCATTTAGCAACATGATGCCAGCGTCATTGTTGGCGGCTGGTGTTGTGTTCTCTACTCTTCCTTCCTTCTCCCTCTCGCTCAGCTCGATTTGCAATTTTAATATTTCAACCTCTGCTCTATATTCGCCGTGGTTGTTGTTGTGCCCAGGCGCTTGCGGTGCTTTTCGTTCTTCTCTTTGCGTTCGCTCTTCGTCGAGTCTTGATCTGCGGCTGCCTCATCTTCCCTCTCGTTCTCGCTTGTTTCGGCTGCCGGTGGTCCCTGTCCCCGCAGCTCTACTGGTATTTCGTTAAGTCTCGCTGCCATGGCGGCTTTGCTTCCACCTTTTGGTAGATTGAGGGACTCCAGCCATCCGCGCAGCTGGGCGGCCGAGAACTCCTCCGTGCCGACCAAGCCCGGCATGTTTTTTTCAGCGATGATGGCGTCTTCGACGGACGAGAAAAGAAAATGTTCGCTATTTTTCACTGGCGGCGGTTGATCCTATCCCACTTCTGAAATTGTAGGCCGTCTAACCCGGGAATTGTAGTGACCAATATCGGTGTGTGGGTGAACTGTCTATTTATAAAACACAAGCCCGGCGATTTGATATAACTCTTTTTATTAGCTGCGCGTCTGTCTCTAACGATCGCCATTTACAAGTTGAACTTACTTTATTATCGATGTTTCTTATCCGATATCTCACTATTGGTATTTCCCGCCGAGTGTATCGATGGTGCGGTAAATACCAATGCGCGCTGTATGCTATTTAAATACTAATTGAATGCCTCACTAATTATTACCTTGCTACAGTATGAATCATCGCGGGAGTGCTTCTGAGTTTTGAAAGTACTCGAGAATCGAGGTATTTTTAGCAAAGGGAAGTAGTTCCTTTGGCGTCCTCTTGGAGGCATCTTCCAGTGATGCCAGCACCGGGGCGCCCAGGTATTTTCTCCTTGCCCTTGAGAGCCGGACAGTTGCAGATGAGATGTTCCAGGTTTTCGATTGCACCAGGTTCATAACATTTCCTGCATGTTGGTGATGCCTAGCTTTGTTGCATGTGCCGCAGCCAGACAGTGACCTGTTAGTATTCCCACCAACAATCTGCAGTCCTTTCGTAGGTGGTAGGTGCAGTAGGTAGTGGCTGAGTTTCTCATTCCGTTCTTTGCACATGATTTTCGAGGTTCTGCAGGTGGTGGTACTCCTCCACTTATTTTCGGTTTGTGATCTGGCCTGCGTCTCTAGATCGCTTTGCAGCGTTCTGAGGGAGACAGGCACGTTCTCGGTTCTCGTATTCGGCAGCCCCACGCCTTCCTTAGCTAGTACGTCCGCCGCCTCGTTTCCTTCGATGCCTTGGTGTCTGGGAACCCAATAGATCCGCACTGACTTTGTCGTGCTTAGGGTGTCTAGTGCCTCCCTGCTCGCCAAGACACTTCTGGAACTAACCGCGGACGCCTGCATAGATTGACCGCATCGTGTGCTCGCTCTATAAGCTGAGAGACCTCTGCTGCTTTCCTGATGGCGAAAACTTCCGCCTGGAATATGCTGCATCAATCCGGTAGCTTATACGACAGCCTTATCTCAGGGTCCGTGCAGTATAAGCCCGCTCCTACTCCTCCGTCTATCTTGGAGCCGTCCGTATATATGTTGAGGTGCTCAACTTGGTCCCTTCCCTTTTTCTAGTCTTCGGGTCCCAGATATGAGATAGTTTTGATGTCGAGGCAAGTTTGGGGGATCATGTAATCAGTAGATCTGGTCATATCCCTGCCAATTGAACTGTGCCCGTCTCCTTGTGGCGACATGTTTCCTGATGCGATTAGGCGCTGTGCTGCCTTTCCTGCAATCAGGCGAGTGTGAATGTCCAGGGGGTCGAATCCAAGTACAGTTTCGCGTTCTTTTGTTGGGGTTGACCTCAACGCCCCTGTAATACAGAGTAGAGCCTGTCGCTGAGTCTTTTCCATAAGCTTATGGTATGTCTTCTTTTCGGTAGCTTGCCACTACACTAAGGCTCCATACAGCAGTGTTGGTCGCACCACCGAGATGTAAATCCAGTGCATTAGAGCAGTTGACAGGCCCCATGTGCTGCTGAGCATCTTCTTGGATGCGTAAAGCTCAATGGTGGCTTTCTTCACCCTTTCCACTACATTGGGTTTCCATGCCAGCTTGCTATCCAGCCTGGTTTGGTCAAATTTCGGGGCGGTCCATATCGGTACCTTGTACCTCTTGGTAAAGAGGATGAGGTCCGTCTTGTCCGCGTTGATACTGAGTCCTACCTCTTCCGCCCACTCACGTATCTCCCTGAGTGTATGTTCCATTAAGGAGCTGAAGGTCGATGGACATACACCCGTAATAAGTATGCTTATGTCATCTGCATAAGCTGTTATTTTTTGGGCCTTCCTTTCAAATCTCTTGATGAGTCGTCGACCACCAGATTCCACAGTAGTGGCGACAGGACTCCACCCTGAGGTGTGCCTCTGTGAGCCCCTTTTACCATGGAAGCGGTGCCCCACTCCGATTGCACCCGTCTACAACTTAAGAGGTTCTTGATCCAAAGGTTGATTGCTGGGTGTATATAAGTCGCTTCTAGGCGATTTGTTATTGCGGTTGTGGCCACGTTATTGAATGCCCGGAGATGTCAACAAATACTCCTTGTGCATACTTTTTATTTTGAAGGGGCGTTCTCGATGGTGGCTACTAACGAGTGTAGTGCCGTCTCCACCGATTTCTCTTTGGTGTAGGCATGTTGGTTTGTTGATATCAGTCCCCCTACCTCATTCCTGATGTGTAAATCCAACAACTTTTCCAGTGTTTTTAATAGAAAGGAGGTAAAACTTATCGGTCAGTTATCCTTGGGACTCACGTGGCTGGGAAGTCCAGTCCAGGTGCTTTTATGCCCGCGAAGGAGTCTATGGCCCAGTGGATTCTCTTAGTGGTTAACAGATCTGTTGGGGGGTGTTGTTCCTCGGTTGCTAGGTCCTGATGGTCTTTGGCGTCGGTGACCTCGGTGCACCCAGGGAAATGCGCCTCCATTAGTGCTGTTAGGGCTTCTTTACTGCCATCTGTCCACCGTCCCTCATCTAGCTTGAGTTGACTCTGTATGGTGGGCTTCTTTGAAACCAGCTTCCGGAGCCTAGCGGTTTCAGGCACTTTCTCGATGTTGGAGCAGAAGTTCCTGCACGAGTTCCTTTGTGCCTTACGTTCTTACATTGACAATCTCTTCGTTCGCTTTTTTGGCGATCTTAAAGAATTCCTTGAGGTTGTTCCTTTGGAGAGAAAGATCTCGGCTCCACCAGAGTGGCTTGGACCTTATCTTTGTCCTTGAGGGGTTGCACGATACGTTGTAGGCATCCAGTAACTCCTTGGATAGGGTCTTTAGCGACTTCTCTATATCCTCCGCAGATTTCACTGAGCCCGGATTCGCGAGCTTCGAAGTAACTGTCTTTGAAACTTTTCCCAGTTTGTATTTATTTATTTTATTATTTTTTATCCGGGGGTTTCTATAGACTGTTATCTTCGAAAAGTGTTTGAACTTGCACTTGAACTGAATGTACTTATGATCTGAGAAGAATAGTGTTTCGAGGACTCTCCAGCCAGATACCAAAGTACTCTTTCCGTAACGAGTGTTAGGTCTAGCACATTTGACGAGGTGGGACCTCGTGTGTGTTCCTCCCACGTTTGCTACGTCTAAGTTAGTTAATAGTATAAAGTCTAGGAGTGACTCACCTCTGTCATTGATGTCGGGGCTTCCCCATACATTGTGAAGGGCATTGGCGTCTGCATTAATGGGGAAGTTGGAGATTTTTGAGCCGGCTTCTGTCACCAAAGGAGCTTTTCCTGGGCGGGCCTCACTCTCCAGCATCATTACCGTCAGGTCATCCGTGCTGTAATGAGACATAAGATGAGCATGGATTCCCTTCCGTACGAGTACGGCGGCTCTGTTCCTGCTTACCGATTGTTCAAACATGAACATATTATCGTCAATACCATGCCACTTTCGGCCCCTTGCAGAATGTTTAAACATAAATATATTATTGTACACATTCACTCATGTAACAAAACCGATCTCTAAAGATATCACATAAAGTAGACAAGTTATGACTGCACGGGTGTAAACAGAGATCTGTAACCCATTAATACGACAACAAAACACAAGTGGAGAAAACACTTAACAAATGCGGTCCTAAAATAAAACTAATGTAAGCATGTACTCAAATGGACACCCTCAGTAAAGTGCATCCTCTGCGTAGGTCTAACGATAATTATAGACTACCAAATTGTACCTCCTACCTCATTGTCAAATCACATATAAGGCTCTGATTTTAAGAATAAAATTTAGTTTGAATTTACAACTCAACTCGCAAATGTCTAGACTTTTCTTTTAAGGTCTTAACATTTTGGTCCTTCGAGACTCTCCGTTGTTTCCCCCCTGTGGTAAGAGCACGGAGTTAAACCAACTCCTTTGGGACTGAACAAGTGTCTAGTTCACTGACAGCTAAAAGGTAGCAAAATAAAATCTTTGATTTCCCTCCTATAGGAAGGAACAGAGTATAAAATAAATTAATGAAACGAAAGTTTCAATTAATAATTTGAAAAAATACGAGCTAAACAGGCTGTATTTTTAATAGATAACTGGGTATATCTATTGTGATCGGAGAATAATAAAAAAAAATAAAAATTGATGAAACGGAAGTTTCAATTAATAATTTTGAAAAATACGAGCTGGACAGGCTGTATTTTAATAGATAACGAAATATGTATATCTATTGTAATTGAAAAATAAAAATTTTTCGCGACGGTGGCGTTTTCGAGCCGGAACATCGAAAACAAAAAAATAATAATCGAAACATCGAAAGTGCTTAATGGCTAGCAATTGAAAAAAAAATAAAATAACTGTGACTGTGAAAAAATAAATAAATTAGTTTGTGTGTGCCCACTGTGCCAGCAACAATAACTGCAGCGACCCCAGCAGAAGCGACAATAACTGCAGCGACAGAAAGATCAGCGACAGCGACAATAACTGCAGCGACAGGAAGATCAGCGACAGTGACTTCAGCAGCATCGACATCAGCAGCAGTGACAATAGCTGCAGCGACTTAAGCAGAGGCAACACCAGCAGCAGCGACAGCGATATCAGCAGCAGCGACGTAAGCAGAGGCAACACCAGCAGCAGCAACAGCGGTATCAGCAGCAGCGACTTCAGCGGCAGCAGTAACAACAACAGCAGAAGCAGAATTCATCAGCTAAGTCTCATATTTCAAATTGTTTTTAAGCCTAATTAAGTAAAAAAAAAAATTTTAACTAAGATGTTGTCGGAACAAATAATTAAGCTATTAGAGGCTCAAGCAGCGATAGCAAGGGAGATTAAAAAGATTGAAGCTGGTCATTTGACCAGCGATGTAATCCAAAGGTTAGGAGACCTTAAAAACAAAGTTACAGGCAATAATTCTGCACTGTTAACATATGAAGTAGTCGATCATGACTACTATAAGAGACAGCAGTACGAAAAAATGATTAAAAATATAGAGGACATACATAAAAAGTATGTAGAGTCAAAAAAATAATGAAACATTAACGAAAGGGAAGGTAGAAAAACAAACTTACAACCAGTGGAGACTGGAACTTTGAAGAAAATGTTGAGCCCAAAATTGACAATAGCTTAGAAAAAGTATTGGAGGAAATCGACAGAATAGTGGAAAATCTGAAGTCGTATTTAGAGCAAACCATGCAGAGGTTTGATCAGGCTACACTGGGAGTGTAGAATGAGAAAAGGAAAAATTGAGTTCCTCAGTAAAAAGACTGAGCTCAAAAATTGAGGAGTATTATCATAGCTATGAAACAAACGACAGCTTCGACAACCAGATCGAAGATTTGGAATTTGATATTCAAAGCATGTTGAGCAACCTAGAAGTTAGGATGCAAACCATAGCTGAAGAAAACAGCATGGATACTAAAGGGGCAACGGTAAAAAAGAAGATATCGATTTGCCTGATCTTCCGAAAGTGGAAGTACCCACATTCTCGGGCGAAGAAAAAATTGGGACGGCTTTTCACAAATATTTTGTGAATTAATTTATAACAGAGATAGTCTGAGTACATCTCTAAAAATTCAATTATTTGAAAATCGCGATAAAGGGTGAGGCACGGAGTATGGTAGCTCACCTTTTAACTGGGCCGCTGGAGAATTATAATGCCGCTTGGGAATTGCTGACCAAGCGGTATGAAAATAAGCGAAAAATTTTTTCGGATCAGCTGAATCGTTTACTAGACTTACCAATGCTAGATCACGATTCAGCGAAACATATTAAATGGTTTTCTGATTCTATAAATGAGTCAATACATTTAATTAAATTAAAAGTCACATTTAACAGAAGAAGTTGATGTGGTTTTCGCGCACATTGTGTTGAAAAAATTCAACAAAGATACCTTTACAATTATATGAAAGTCATATAAAAAGGACAAAAGAGATCCAAGCATTGCCAGATGTAATGGGATTTTAGAACAACGGTACACTTCTCTACACGTCGCAGGATAAAGAGTGGAAACCGTTGAAAAAGTAGTGCAATATGGTAAAATAAAGAAAATTGTCCGCTATGTAAAATGGCAGGACATACCATAATTCACTGCTATAAGTTTAAGGGAATGAGTCCGATAGATAGAGGCCAGTTTATTAAAAAACAGCGCCTTTGCACAAAATGCTGTAGGCATGATATGTATAAGAAATGCTTTTCTGAAATTTTATGTGGGATTTGTAAAAACCTCATCATACGATGCTCCATATTCCCTACGAAAAGAGGGAAAATGTTAACACTTGCTTTGACAAAAGAACAAGCGTTCTTAGCCACAGCACTTATAAAAGTAAGGGCAAGGAATGGTGGCTATCAAAACCTTAGAGCTCTCATTGATTGTGGGTCGCAATGTACCATAATTTCAGAAGAAGCTGCGCAAATATTAAACTTAGTACGAAAAAGAGCGAAAACCGAGGTAAAAAGTGAGTGTCATCTACAGACTCTCGCACTTCAAAGTACAAAGTTACTTTATCGGTAAAACTCGTGATTATAATAAAGGTCCTCTAAATATTGAAGCAATTATTCTTCCGAAACTGATGAAAGCTTTACCATTAAAGTCTTTCAATATTGACAAAACTAAATGGCAAGATTATGTGTTGGCAGACCCTAACTTTAACAAACCAGGTAGGGTAGATGTAATAATTGGGATAGATTTGTATACCCATATTTTAAAAGACGGAGTAGTAAAAATAGACGGACTACTTGAACAAAATACAGAATTCGGATGGATTATATCCGGTTGCACCAAAACAAAAGGTGATAAATTTATTGTGGCGACAACAATTGAAGTTGGAAACCTAGAGCGGTTCGGGGAATTGAAAAGTGAAAAGAATGACGTAGAAGAAGATGTGTGCGAGAAGCATTTCTTGGAAGCAACAAGAAGAGATGAGAATGGCAGGTATGTGGTTAAAATACCATTTAAAAAAGATAAGGATCTAGGAGATTCAAAAACCCAAGCTATAGCGCGATTTTACAGTTTAGAAAGAAAGCTAAGCAATAATACAAAATTAAAAGGAAATTATGTAAAGTTCAGACATGAATATAAAAACTTAGGACAAATGGTAGAGTCCAAGGTAGAGGGAAATATTATTTGCCCCATCAAGGAGTCATAAGAGATTCCAGTCTAACGATTAAAGCTGAAGGTGGTTTTGATGCGTCAGGAAAACCACAAACAATAAAAGTTTAAATGGTATCATGTGGGTTGGACCAAGAGTCCAAAAAGATATCTTCGATATTATGGTGAAAGGGCGTAAAATGCCATTTGTAATATCTGCGGACATAGGAAAATGTACCGGCAAATAAATATACACGAAGAGTACCAAAGAGCCCTTAAGGACAACATAAAAGAGGTACCAATACTAAAAAGTGAACAGATCGAGTGGCATTTTATTCCCCCGGCAGGACCTCACTTCGGAGGTAGTGGGAAAGTTGGGATAAAATCGGTGAAATATCACTGGAAAAGAGTAATTGGAGACGATAGAGTCAGGGTAGCAACTATAAAACATCAAGACGGGTTGATAAAACGACCTATAACTAAAATTTGTCCATTAGCTGGAATTTAATCAGAAGAGCAAGACTCAGAAATTACTTTAAAAGAGACCAGAAGTACTCGTAGAAGACCTCAAATATCCAAGCGAAGACTTGTGTTAGGTGGCCAAGTAACAAATGCAAAAATTGCTGTCAGAGGACAAGAGAAGTGGTCAATCGATAAAATGAACAGTTCCACTTCGATATATTTAGACCCGATGTGCGACCCATATTTTCAAAAAGATAAAAAAAGGAAAAGATATTGTTTGGGATAATGGACGCCGAAGATAGAGAGAAACGTTGGAAAGTCATTCAAATTGCATTTATAGAAAGTTAGCAGAGACAAGGTCATTTTCGGTCGAATTAGAAAGGCAGGGTAGTTGGCTCTTCAAAGTTCCAGTAAACACTAATGCTAGAATTCAATGTAGAAACTCAAATCAAGAAATAATTGATTTTCCACAACAAGGAATTTTAAAAAAATACATGGTTGTACTGTGCAAACCGATGATAAAATACTAGTACCTCATCACAGTATTCAAACAGAAAGCTACGAGCCAATTTCATCCTTTTATATAAGTAATATAAGTAAAATACCAAAATGGTTTGGAATCCATTAACGGTACCATGGATTAACCATACAGAAGAAATGGATAAGTTAAGAAACGAAATAAAATTGTTATAAGAAGGTCATCATGACTTAAAAAGGACTTAAGTTCCATCATGTATCTGGACATGCGGCCTTGATTATCGGAATCATAATAATAATAATATTAATAATCTATGCCATAAGAAGAAATAAAGTAGCACGAAGACGATAGCACTTCCCTACCCACTGTAATTGACTGTAAATGATTATCTGTACTTGTAATTATAGCTATAAAGAAAATGTACACAAAAAGGTTCACAAGCATCAAAAAATACAAAACAATGCCACTTTCGGCCCTTTGCAGAATGTTCAAACATGAACATATTATCGTCAATACCATGCCACTTTCGGCCCCTTGCAGAATGTTTAAACATAAATATATTATTGTACACATTCACTCATGTAACAAAACCGATCTCTAAAGAAATCACATAAAGTAGACAAGTTATGACTGCACGGGTGTAAACAGAGATCTGTAACCCATTAATACGACAACAAAACACAAGTGGAGAAAACACTTAACAAATGCGGTCCTAAAATAAAACTAATGTAAGCATGTACTCAAATGGACACCCTCAGTAAAGTGTATCCTCTGCGTAGGTCTAACGATAATTATAGACTACCAAATTGTACCTCCTACCTCATTGTTAAATCACATATAAGGCTCTGATTTTAAGAATAAAATTTAGTTTGAATTTACAACTCAACTCGCAAATGTCTAGACTTTTCTTTTAAGGTCTTAACACCGATGTTGAGTATTCTACTGTAATTTGAAGACTTTAGCCCGGCCAATGAATTGCCTGACGCAATCCACGGCTCCTGGACTAAAGCTACGTCTGCGTGCCCTTGCTCCATGTCAATGAGGAGCTCCGCCGATGCTATTTTGTTT